>JAIUZE010013027.1:0-36026 GCA_022085475.1 Heliosperma pusillum
GGGTGTCAGAGTCTGATGTGGACAAGCACTTTGAAGTTATCGTAGAAGGTCGTAAAAATAGATCAATGTGGTCAGTACTGAATAACACGGATCTAATGGAGAGTGTCTTTCAACATGTCGAGAATAATGTGGATAAGAAAAATATGGCTGTTGTTTGTAAGAAGTGGTCTCAAATTTTTTTATTCTATAAAAGTGCACCTGGTTTCAACGCCGAATACATGAGACGTCTTACAAGTACTACTACGCTGGGGGTGAAGTCTGTTTTCAGGGGTTTTAAATTAGTTTCCAAACGATGCAAGTGCTATATGATTGCAGCTAAGCCCGCCAAGGCGCTTCTCCATATTCGCCAGTTTTTAAACAATAGTGATTTGGAGCATATCACACCGCCACTTCTTTTGGAGAATTATACAATTCAACTTGATCAACCAATCTATGATTTCTGTTGTAATTTTGAACTTACAAATCATGTCCTTCATTCTGATGAAGATGTTATAATGCTTGACTAAAATTTAGGTTATGTAATGTTAGTATCAAGCACATTTTTATCAATGTAATGTCTTAGGTTCAGTTATGTCAATATTAGTTATAGGTTGGTACTTTATTTACTAGTGGTGGTCTGTCTGAATTTTGACTATTATGTCATCTTAAACTTTCTCGGTTTGTAATGTCTATTTCTATAGACTCATTTTGTAAGCTCTTCCTTTGTTATTGTAAGCTTGTGGTGTTATTCTGGTGTTATTGTTTTGTTATTGTGGTTTTACTGTGTTGTTACTGTGGTGTTATTGTAGGCTTGTTGTGTTACTTTGTTATTGTAGGCTTGTGTTGTTACTGCGGTGACAGTCAGTTTGTTTCTCTTTTAGTGTACTTTCAATTTCTTATTTTTTCCTTTTTATGCCTTTTCGTCTTGCATTTGTGCGTAGGTTAAAAAATTCAAATGGCAATCATTTGCAAGGGATGGTCATTTAATATAGAGGAGGAAGATAGAGTATTGTTTGCTAACGAATATGAACTTGAAAAAAAAAGAAGCATGGGTTGGGTGTCTGAGTGTTATGTAGATAAGCTTTCTGAAGTTATTGTAGAAGGTCGCAAAAATTATTCAATTTGCTCAGTGCTGAATAACCCTGATTTAATGGATAGGGTATTTGAACATGTAGAGAATAAGGAGGACAAGAAAAATATGGCTGTTGTTTGTAAGAAATGGTCTCAAATGTACTTGTTCCATAAAAGTGCACCGGGTTTCAACGTAGAATACATGAAACGTCTAACAAGTATTACTAAGCTGGGTGTGAAGTCCTCCTTCCGTGGTACAAAATTAATTTCAAAACGATGCAAGTGCTTCATGATTGGTAGTAAAGACGGTTTTCCATTGGCGGCAAATGCTAGCAAACCGTGATGTGGAGCATATCATATTTTCATCTGGAGTTCCTTCATTAATGAATATGTTTGATCCTGATGTCATTTACACTCCCGTGCACTTTGTAATTGCTTCTGACATACTCCATGACCAAAATGATGTCATAATAATTGACTGAGTTTTAGGTTATGTTATGTTAGTATCAAGCACATTTTGGGATCCTTTTTGAAGACTGTAATGTCTTTAGATTATAAGGTCATATGTTAGTATGAAGCACATTTTGGGATTCTTTTTGAAGACTGTAATGTCTTTAGGCTGTAATTTTCAATATCAATGTAAATTAACTTTGTCGGCTTTTAATGTAGTCCGTCTGACATTATGTATTCAACAGTGTTTTTCACTGTAATTTTGTATATCAATGTAAATTAAGTTTCTTGGCTTGTAATATCGTATGTTTGATAATATGTATTCAACAGTGTTTATCATTGTAATTTCTTATATCTATGTAAATTACCTTCCTCTTTTATTGTGGTGTTATTCTCCTGTTGCTGTGTTATTTTGTGTTGTTATTGTTTTGTTATTGTTGTGTTATTCTGGTGTTATTCTCTTGTTACTGTGTGTTTATTGTGGTTTTATTCTCTTGATACTGTGTTCTTACTGTGGTGTTATTGTGTTGTTATTGTTGTGTTATTGTTATTGTCTTATTATTCTGTTTATGTACTGTTATTATATTTTATTGTTGTGTTATTGTTATTGTTATTGTTATTGTTATTGTTGTATTGTTATTGTATTGTTATTGTTAATGTCTTTAGACTGTAAGGTCATATGTTAATGTACTTTCCTTATTACAGAAACCATGGTCAAATTGAAGATTAAAAGCTCGTCTCCATCAAAGTCTTCTCCTTCTCAAAGGAAGGCAGGGAGAAGAGTAAAGGCCGAGGCAAACCGTAAAGTTAAACCCGAGGAAGACCTTTTACTGTCTGTTGATGAAACTAAAAAGGCAGATGTGAAGTCTAGTCAAATTAGAGTGTATGTGTACTTTTTTATACATGTTACTGTGTTGTTATTTTGTAATAGGGTGTTATCATTTTGTTTATTTGACTTCATTGTGTTATTGTTTTATTTACTACTTGCTCTTAAGAGACTATGCTTTGTCTTTGGTTACAGGCCAAGTGATTTTACTAAACGTTGTCGCCCTTCGTCTCTTACTGCTGTTATATCTGCTCTTTCGGAGGAAAAAAAGGATGCTTTGAGACAAATTGGCTTTGGTGGGTTGCTCCATCTGAAGCTGACTTCAGTTCCAATGACCATGTTCAGTCAACTTCTGTTTGCTTTTAGAAGCGAGGAATACTTTGAAGTTTCGGAGACAGAAAAGTTCAGATTGACTGAGGATGACATTTGTGATGTGTTTGGGTTACCTAATGGTGGCCATGATTTGGAGCTGTTAGTTACAGGTCTCGCCAGTTCTTCATCGTCCGATGGAGAATCATTGAAGAGTTTATGGCGTGAAAGGTATAACATTATCAGCAGCAAAGATCCAATACCACTTTCTGCTGTTAAGACTAAACTTCTCAGCAATGGATTGACCGACGAAGAGTTTAAGCAGACATTTGTTCTATTTGCTATGTCGTCTTTTCTTGCTCCTGCAAGCGGTGCTGTCGTTGATTTACGACTTTTATCTGCCGTGGAAGATGTGTCAAGGATACACCAGTTGAACTGGTGTAAGTATGTTCTTGAAGAGTTGGTGATTGGTGTACGCGAAGCGGTGCGTGGAGCCAAGTATGTTCGGGGCTGTATAGTGCTTCTTGCTATTGTCTATTTCCACCGGTATATCAAGAGGGGTACTAAGCTCAGTAATGAGCTGCCACTCATTCAACACTGGAATGATCAGAAGTTTGGGGATAGGTTGAAGCGTGAGGAAGCTGCTGGCGGATTGGGCCATTCAGATCGCTCAGAAGTTGTTTTCCCTATTTCAAGGAAACATTCCAACAAGTCTGGTGAGGCATCATCTTTACCCAATACTGCTGTTGGGAATGTTTGTCATATTGTTGTGGATTTACCTGCTGATATCCGCACTGACGAGGAAGTGCATTCATCATCCATAGATGTAAGTTTCTATTAGTGCTTTTCATTTCTGTGTTATTGTAATTCTATAGTATAATCTACTGTTACTGTAGTGTTACTCTGATTTTATTTTCTTCTTAGTTTTACTGTAGTCCTCTTATTGTGTTACTGTGGTGTTACTTTGGTGTTATTGTTAAACATTTGGTTTGCTATTATTGTATTTTTCTTTTGTTAATGTAGTGTTACTCTGGTGTTAATTCTTTCCATTTAATTTGGTAGGATGTTCACGAACTTCTGTTGCTGAATGAGAGAGACTCTGAGCTTTTTTGCAAGCGTTATATGGACAGGATGAACCTAATCAAGTTGAAGATGCAGGCCAGGTCTGAACAGTCTAGTTTAAAGGACTCTAGTCAAGTATCCCCATCAGCTGGTAGTCAAGAGCCGGGAACTGCTGATGGTGTAGGCACCGAACAGCTTGTTGCTACACCGTCTTTCTTCACGAGTCAAGTCATCAAGAAGGTTGATGAGTATGTTAACGAGATATTGACAATGCGTGAGAGCCGGGTAATTCGTCCAGTTGTTCCAATAAAAGCAAAAGATGTCATTATCGAAGCACCATCCTTTGATCTTTTTTCTCAATTCTACGAGGACTGTGTAAAGCTGTCAGATGTAGAGAAGGATAGTGTCGAAAAGGATAAAGCTCCAAAGTCCCCTCTTATTGAAGACTATGTAAAGGAGCACACCATCGAAGAGTCACCGATTTCTCTAGAAGACATTTTGAGTAATGTTTTCTCTGATGTGGAAGCACATGAGAAAGAGGTGTATGACGAAAGTGTGCATGTGGAAGATGGGAAGGAGGACACAAATGCTGGTGGGAAAGTGGATGGGAAAGAGGTAGAGAAAGATAATATACTAGTAGAGGATTATCTGGTTGATGTGGGAGGTGGGAATGATGATTTCTTTGATGTTGGTGCTGAGAAGGTTAAGGATGACAAGGAGCAAAAACGCAGAAGACGCAGGAACAGGATCCTGATGATCTATTTGTTACTGCAGAAGACGCCGAAGCAGTGATGGCTGAAAGTGCTGATTTGCTGATAAATGCAGCAACTAGGGGAGATGTGGTGTTGGAGGATTATACAGATTTCCGTAGCAGTTATTTGCTGCACTCAGAGTCAGACGAGGGGCTGATGTCTATTGTGCCGAAAACATTTGGGTGCAGTATTGACTGCGGGGAAATGGATGAACAGATGGTTGTGCTTTCTAAGACTATGATATCAGCAAAGCATGTTTTCAATCCCATGCGAAGTCTTAGGAAACAAGCTGCAGATTACTGTTTCTTAGATGATCGTGATATTCCACTATCGTAAGACAACCTTTTCTTCTTGTTTTTCAGCCAAATAAACAAGTTACATGTTTTATTGTTGTGGTGTTACTGTGGTGTTACTGTGGTGTTATTCTTGTGTTATTGTTTATTATTCTGTTACTGTGGTGTTATTGTGGTGTTACTGTTTATTTGTTCTGTTACTGTGGTGTTATTGTTGTGTTACTGTGGTGTTATTGTTGTGTTATTGTTGTGTTATTGTTTATTGTGGTGTTATTGTGGTGTTATTGTGGTGTTATTGTGGTGTTATTGTGGTGTTACTGTGGTGTTACTGTTGTGTTATTGTTGTGTTATTCTTGTGGTGTTGTTTATTGTGGTGTTATTGTGGTGTTATTGTGGTGTTACTGTGGTGTTATTGTTGTGTTATTCATGTGTTATTGTTTATTGTTCTGTTACTGTGGTGTTATTGTGGTGTTATTGTGGTGTTGTTTATTGTTCTGTTATTGTGGTGTTATTGTGGTGTTATTGTGGTGTTGTTTATTGTTCTGTTACTGTGTTGTTACTGTGTTGTTACTGTGGTGTTATTGTGGTGTTATTGTGGTGTTGTTTGTTGTTATGTTACTGTGGTGTTATTGTGGTGTTATTGTAGTGTTATTCTTTTATATATTTTCCTCATCCAATTTTTTTTTCCTTGTCAAGCGACAACATTGTTCTTTGGGGCACTAGCAATTACCTAACCAAAGAGGATATGGAAACAATGATTCCAGACAAAATGATAATGGTTGGCGTAATTGAATGGTGGTCATTGTTTCTGAATGATACGTGTATCTCAGTAGATCTGAGCAGACTTTTCTTTGGCCTGGCTCAAATGGTTAGTTTTTGTATATAGAGTGTGGATAGTTCATTTATTTTCATTTTGTAGATCAACTCAAGTTTTTGTTTCACATTTATTGTAGCAACCATTGGTTCGAATCTGTAGTCCCACCAAGGATGAGAAGACTCCTAAAAGTTTGTTGGTGGATGAAGTTAATTTCGCATTTCTTTCTTGTATAAGGAACAACAAGAAACAATGTGATCTTAATTCTGATCTGGTATGTTTCTCGATTTTTTATTTGTTCTTCGTTTTGGACAGTTGAATTTTTAAGTAATTCTATGATCTAGATCATTTAGTAGAAACATGGATGTTATGGTTGTGTTATTGTGGTGTTATTCCTTTTTTATTGCGGTGTTATTATGTTGTTAATGTGGTGTTACTGTGGGTATCACTGCAGGTGTTACTGCAGGTGTTATTCTGTTGTTATTGTGGTGTTATTATTTTTACACTGTTATTTCTGTTTTGTTTTTTTTTTTACAGTTCTCTAATTATTTTAATTTTAAAATATTTCTCAGATTTTTATCCCACTTCACCTGGGTGACCACTTTAGCTGTTTGTGTATCAACTTTACCAAGCGTAAGTTTGAATATCTTGATAATGTATACAAAAAGCTTTTGTTTTATGGGAAGGATTCTGAGATTGGCCTGTATTGCCATACTGTTGTAAGTGATTTACTATATTTTATTTTGAAAAAAGATAAATAATACAAGTAGTGATATTGTTGCTTATGAATGGTTGTTTTTGGTTTGTTTTGTAGTTAAACATAATGTCTGATTTTCTTGTTAAAAATGGAGTTCCCCAAGGGGCTGAGGTAAAAGATTATGAGATTGTGAACATCCCTTTTAGCTGGCAAACCAGTGATCATGTCAGCTTGGATTGTGGTGTATATATGATGTTGCACATGCTCTTTTATCGAGGGAATCTTTTTTAGTGCAACTTGGGCAACTCTGATTCTAAATGTGACAACCCTCGCGAATGCGGAAATATAAAACATACAAGCATGTGAAATATTATGCGGAAATACGGTATTTTAAAACTTTTATACATGCAAGATATATAACACGAGGAGTGTCAAAATATTACAAGCTAAGTACAAAATACAACAAAGAGACGGGGTCTCTTAAAATGTTAACAAAGAACAAGTGTTTAGCAAACAAGCTAAAATCGTCTAGAGGTGTTTAAATCCAGGGACAACGCCCGCTAGCTCACACCCGAACCCAAAATGTCAAGCAAAAAGCCATCCATGCAAGCAACCTGTTCATCCATGAAAAACATGAATGCCACAGTCAGTGGGGAGTAACTCCGGGTTCTCCCAGCCATATCACATTAAACGTACATATAAGGAAGTACAAAAGTAAAATCATGCATATATAGATATACATGTGAGATACGATAAGGATAGATAGGCAATTCGATAAATAATGATAAGATCATATGGAAATCAAATCCGAAACCGTCATGTTATTCAAGACTCGGGGAAGACACTCTTAGGCAACCGAATACGCTCACTAGGGCTTGCATCTCACCGTTAGCGGTTTAAGTTTGATAAGATTGAGACTCGACAAACAAACCATGCCAAGTCATGCAATGACCATGAATAAATCCATCATGTTATCATCCATTCAAAACAACCCCAATACATAGACGGTGCCCAATCATGCAATGACCATGAATAATATCATGAAATCACGCATTCAAAGAACGACGACTCAAAGACGACATCTCTCACGGTAAATGAAACGCACTAGCATCGTGTACATGGCAAGTATGATTAACAGGCATCCACGGGATAAAGCATTTCCCTGAACTCATACACGATGCTATATTTCGTATATGTAGACTAATTTCCTCCTGGTAGCACGACGATAATAATACGGTCCTAGTCTAAACCTGGCCAGATTCTCAGAATAAACGTGTTCCGATTCGACATGCGATAAACATTTCGCATCCAAGACTCGGTCTCAAAAGACGCCGAGTACCCCAAATTCGGTAGATCAATTCACGAAAGAGGCGGAAAAGAGCTCAAGCCTCATAACAAGCGGTACGCTACATGCAAATAACACCACCTCGCAAGTACACAACATTTGACGGCCGGGTCGCTCAACGCATAGCGTTCAACTCCCAACAACGTCGTCGTATGCCCACTAACACATGCATTTAAGCAGTAGGATACCTCTCCGTTCCGACATTCCAGCCTTACGAACGGGAAGGTAGCCAAGGGAATGAGAGTACAAAGCACAAGACAAAATAGTGCTCAAACCGTAACATTTGTAAAAACCGACTCAAAGTGGGACATAGCAAAAACCGTCACAAAACATGTGAATCAAGCGAATTAAATATCATATATCCAAAACATGAATATTATAAGTCACTACTTAAAAATATACGATAAACGAACGATCGGAATTATTATAAATGAAAACCGTAGACAAAATCACAAACAACATCCAGCAGGAGCCAGCCGGTCAGGTGGACCGGCTGCCGGTCACCCGGCTAAGGCCATTAGTCATAAGAAAACGAACTTGAAAATACAGTGTGTCCCAGCCGGTCAAGTGGACCGGCTGCCGGTCACCCGGCTGAAGACCAAGGCATATGAGAAAATCAAAGGGGAAGTGATATAAGCATGATATATAAATTTAACATTGATAAAAATGCAACAATACATGTTTACATAAGCATTAGACCAAGTTTAAGAAGCATAGTAAATAGGAAACATAGATCTTGTCTCGAAACAACAAGTTTCGAAACTAACTAAAACAAGGGTCCACTTCAAACGGTCATAACTAGAGTTCTAGACATGCAAATAAAGAAATTTCAAATCGAGGTGATAGCTTATCCTCTTACGGTTCCAACGAATGGTCACAAGCCCAAAACAAGCAAGTAACGAAGGAGATATGATCATTCTACGAAAAAGGGTCGGTGTAGTGAGTCCCAGCCGGTCAGTTGAACCGGCGGCCGGGTACCCGGCAGAGGCAACATCAACCCGTGAGCAATATACACAACTCTATCATTTCCAATTCTCATAATCTACTTATATTAACTATCAACAATCAATATTCATCATCAACAATCATCAACTAACAACAATCATCATCAATTACATAAATCCTAAGCTTACTAATCGTATTCTAAATACGAATTCTAACATATAAAGCATGTAAAACACGTAAATGATATCGAGTAACCCTTCACCGTTATCTTTACGCGTCTTTAATCGATTCTAAACCTTCCTAGTCTCCACCTACATACAATTAGATAATAAAAGATGAATATCATTCACCTTGAGAAAGACGGATAATTTAAAAAGCGAGAAAGACGGTAATTTTATTACCAATACGGATAGAGGAAGCTAAGAGGGGAAGAATAAGACGAACTTACGTGAATTTCAACAAGAAACGAGTGAGATATGATGAATCTAAGAATGGATCAAAGAGGGAGGCAAGGGTTTTGATCTTTTCTTAAGGAAGAAGTAAGCTTGAAAGTGTTTGTGTGAATGAAAAATAGGATAAGTGGTAGTATGATATGTATAAGGAAAAAGTCAACAACAGTCAAACTCGCCTTAAGACGGGATTCTCATGGAATCTCGCGGAAATTCCAAATACGAACTCGGAAATTCTAAATTCGACTCGGAACATAAAATTCTATATTAAAACTTAAATTTGCTGAAAAGTATCCGTAAAATATTTTCACTAGAAAAATAGGGTACATTTCCGGGTGTTACACTAGAGACCTTTATCGAGCTGAGATCACTGCCTTGTTAACGTTGTCTGATTTGAACGAGGGCCGGGATGACTTCATAAACACTCTGTCCCAGCTGGGCAACAAAAAAGAGGCAATGCTGAACAATCTTGTGGAGAAACGCCTTATTGAGCTTGAAGAATGTAGGCCGTCTCAAAAGGGGATAAAATGTAAGTCCATTGCCAGGAAGAAAACTTCTTGTAAGAAGTTGAAAAATTCGCAGTCTCCATCTGTCTCTGGTGCCAAGTCTACTGTCACCAGCACCGTTGAAGCATCCGCTTCTGTTAGTACACCTCCAGCCGGGCCTGTTAGCATTAAGGGCGACACCCCTAAGAGCTTAAAGTCAGTTTTGGGTAGCCGCAAAAGGGGGATGGCAGATGATGGGCTTGGTTGCTCCATTGATTGCGGGGGAGAAGATAATCAGATACTTCTAGTATCGGTTTTCATGAGGAAAAACCAAAAATTGCTCTCTAAGATGCTCAAGTTGCGGAAGCAAGTGGTGGACCTGTGTTTCCTGGATGATTTTGGTTTGTCACTAACGTACGTTTTCTTTTTGTTTTCTCTGTTTTCTTTTCCAAAAATAACGTAGTGTTGTTGTACTGTTACTGTAGTGTTATTGTGGTGTTACTGTAGTGTTATTGTGGTGTTATTGTGGTGTTATTGTAGTGTTGTTGTACTGTTACTGTAGTGTTGTTGTACTGTTATTGTACTGTTTTTGTCTAGTGTTTAATCTGTTTTTTTCTTGTAGTGTTATTCTATTGTTATTATAGTGTTATTGTAGTGTTCTTATTATATTTTATTCCCCATTTTCAGAGAGATTTTTGTGGCATACAACGAAGGTGAAGGCTTGTTTTTGGACAAGAATGATCTTCTGTCAATACTTCCAGGCCCTTTAATGTCAACAAGAGTAGTGGAGTGCTGGTCAACTCTTTTGAATTCGTTGGAGTTTGAACAAAGATCAGAACCGAGCACGATGTTCTTTGGACTTCGTCATATGGTTAGCGTTTTGTGTTTTGTTAATCCATTTATTGAGTAGCTATTTATTCGTCATTATTTGGTGATAATTTTGCAATTATGATTTTCATTATGCTTTGCAGCAGGACATGCTTTATTCTTTGTTAGATAACTATTACGGCTCAAGCATTGATGAGGAAGCTACTAATAGGCTGTTCCAATCTTGGGATACTTTTATAAATTGCTGCTATGGAAAATGTCATCTGAACTCCGATCTTATCTTCTTGCCTATTTTTCTCAATGATCATTACGCATGTGTGTGCATAAATTTCATCAACCAGTCCACAGATTTATTGGACAACATCCTTTACAAAGAAGACGAATATCTGGATATGTTCAAGTTGGCAGAGATTTTGGTCAGTGCTTTATAATTTTTACTGTTTCTTTTTGGTATTTTTTGTATGCTTATTATATTATGACCTTATCATTTTCTTATATCCTCTTATGTTCAGCGCGACCACATGCGTCTTTATTTAAAGATGAAAAACATCATCAAGGAATCAGACTGTTCAGATTTTGAAGTCCGTGATGTCAAGTTCGATTGGAAAAAGAAGGAGCCGAACAACGACGAGTCCGGGTGTTTCATGCTCTATACCATGGCTCAATATGAAGGAACTGAATTCAAGTCGGACCTTGGGGTGAAGGTCTCTCGTCGAAGCTACTGTGCTGAAATAGCTGCTTCTCTAATGTTGGCGGATATGAATCAGTACAGGAATTTTGTCCTGGAAAATGTAAAAAAGCAGGAGCTAAGGAAACCTCATATTTTGAGTGTTGTTTGTAATGCAAGGAAGTACAAAGTGAACATTCCTTCAACAAATCAAGATGCAATTTCTGCAGATGAAGCTGTACCGTTGAAGGTTGTGTATAAAGTAGATTAAGTATCTTTTGTAACTGAACTAGTAGTTTTAGGATTTTATTTCACTGTTGATTATTGTTGTTTATACCTATTGTAGTAAGTATTATTGTAGTATCTACAAAAAAGATTGTTAATGTAGTTTTCTAAATTCTTAAGTTTCTCAACTGTTGCGTTTTTCTGGTGTTTTGAACAGTTTATCAACTATTACTGTGGTGTTATTGTTCTGTTACTGTAGTGTTACTGTGTTGTTATTGTAGTTTTATTCTTGTGTTATTGTTTATTGTTACTGTGGTATTACTGTGGTGTTATTGTATTGTTAATATACGGTTATTCTCTTGAGTAACTGTTATTGTGCTGTTATTCTGTTGTTACTGTGGTGTTATTGTGATGTTATTCTTGTGTTATTCTTGTGTTATTGTTTATTGTTTTGTTACTGTGGTGTTATTGTGGTGTTACTGTGGTGTTATTGTTGTGTTATTCTTGTGGTGTTGTTTATTGTGGTGTTATTGTGGTGTTACTGTGGTGTTATTCTTGTGTTATTGTTTATTGTTCTGTTACTGTGGTGTTATTGTGGTGTTATTGTGGTGTTATTGTGGTGTTGTTTATTGTTCTGTTATTGTGGTGTTATTGTGGTGTTATTGTGGTGTTGTTTATTGTTCTGTTATTGTGGTGTTATTGTGGTGTTATTCTGGTGTTGTTTATTGTTCTGTTACTGTGTTGTTACTGTGTTGTTACTGTGGTGTTATTGTGGTGTTATTGTAGTGTTACTGTGGTGTTACTGTGGTGTTATTCTTCTGTTATTGTTTATTGTTTTGTTATTGTTACTGTGGTGTTATTGTATTGTTAATATACGGTTATTCTTGTGTTATTGTTTATTGTTTTGTTATGTTACTGTGGTGTTATTGTGGTGTTACTGTCGTGTTATTGTGTTGTTACTGTGGTGTTATTGTGGTGTTATCGTTGGGTTCTTTTTGTGTTACTGTTATTCAGTTGTAACATTATGAAATGAAAATACACTCAATTTAAGTGCATGAACACATTAGTAGACTAACTTAAAACGTTAATAGAATTATTCCTTGATAAAGTAAACACATTAGTTTGAAAGAACAAATACTAAAAAACAGAACGCTAAAACACATTAGTAATTCTTCATTCCCTTCTCGGTCGCTTGTTCTGTGGGCCTTTCACACTGCTCTCACCCTCCAGGAAGTCATCCCAAAGGTTTTTTTTGTATGCGTGCATTAGTTCCATGGCTTCATGAACTGCCGACCAATTGTCAGGAATTGAAGTATTGACACGAGTATATGACTTCTTTAGAGCCTTGACACCAGCGACAAATTGACCATCCATGTCTGCTTCTGTGTACTGTTTTTCCTCCAACTGCCTACGCATATCATCTTTCTCCGCCTTAAGAAACTTTATTTGTGCCTCGAGACTGTCCAGTTCTTTTTTCATGTACTCTTCACGTGCCTCAGCCGCCTCAACATTGGTTAGGCCTTCCAGTATTTCTATCGAAAGCGATTCTATCTTCTTATTTGCTTTATCCAGTGCTTACTCTAATGGAGATATTTGGTTATTGTCTGTTATGGAACTTATTCTGAACAATGGAAAACATTATCCTTTACGCCTTGAGAACAGATATCAAAGTATTAAAAAATTGGATAACATAAAAAATAAAATAAAAATAGATAGGAGATTACCTTATGCAGAGGAATGTAAAGTACCGGTATTTTGGTCTTCTGTTTTTTTTTTTTTTCGTTTGGAGAATGACTGAATAAATTTGATTGTTGATACAGGTATTTATAAGCAATTAGAGAAACTTGCAGCAGTTATTAGAGAATGTCATCAGTTATTTTTTCTAGATAGGAATTAGAGAAGTTTGCAATCAATTACTTAACTGGTATTTATTTTTTGAAATTTAAAAAATTAAATATTTTTAATCAATAAACCTTCTAGTTTTAGCAGTTAATTGCAGCAGTTAATAGAGAATGTCAGCAGTTAATTGCCTTTTAGTTTTAATTTTCTGTTACCTAAGTGTTACTCAAATGTTATTATGGTGTTATTGTGGTGTTATTGTATTATTACTGCAGTGTTACTGCAGTGTTATTGTGTTGTTACTGCAGTGTTACTACTGTGTTATTGTGATGTTATTCTAATATATTATTAAGCTTGAAATATAAAATAGAGTTTTCACTCGTTTCATGCAATGGTAATGTTTAATGTATCTTGACAATATTATTAAATCCATATATAATGAAAAAAATTAAAAATACTTCAGGTTATCTCTTCATGCATCATATTATTCCATGTGTTTTTCCTTGCTCACTTCATGCATCAGATGATTCCTCCTGTAATTTTTAACAGCAAGTAGCATTTTATCATGTGTGTATGAATGTTATCATGTGTGTTACTGTGTTAGTCATTGTAGTTGTGCACAAACCACAAACAAAGAAAACAAAAGAGAAGATTGATACCTCTTCGTTGTCTGTTTCACGTTCATCATCGTCAGAGGGCAGATCCTCTACAAAGGGAAGGTTACAAGTTCTGCTGTTGTAGTTTACCCACCTTTTACAGTTACCACACCTTCTCTTCCTCTTTTCTGTTTTCCTTACAGCCTTCTCTTTTGACGACATTTGTCTTTTCCCACTTCCCTTGTTCTTTGCCTTATGTGGCGATAGTATGTCGATTTCCTGTGGAGCTTTGCAGCCGAGGAGATCCTCAATTTCCTTGTTTTTTGATTTTTTCTCTACTGCCCCTACCACTGTCTCCCTGAACTGTTTCAGCAATTTAGAAAATTCCTTCATATTCTTTAGCTCACCACTGTCAAGCAGCCCAACCGTTTTATAAATTTCTGACCAAACATTTGACATTTCGATTTTCCTGACGTCAACCTCATCAAAGTCCTCAATGACTTTTCCATTTTCATCATAGACAATAGGTCTGTACGATTTTTTGGTCCATCGTGTGAGAATATAAGGTTCAGGTATCTGGTATACCTTCCTACCTTTCCACACCCAAATTACATGCCTACAAACGAAACCCCTCCTCTCAAACAACTTACAATCACATTTTGCTTCGTTATTTGCTGCATTATATTCTACCAGGAAACTCCTATTTTTCAACCCATCATCCACCAGATGTGATTCAAACTCATCTTTAACAGTCAAACCTCCATTTCCCATACTACAAATAGAGTGTTTCACCTCCTTCTGAAACTCAGTAAAAATAGCATGGGTGTAAATCAGAGATGCATGCTCCTCCAATCTCAATGGGCTGATTTTTTCGACCATACTATGTTCATTTTCAGCATCTAACTTCTTCTGATTGTACCTTTGTTGTTCCATTGCAGAATTGAACCTCATCCAAAATTCCACTAGTGTTCCAAAATGGTTTTCAAATCTCTTGAAATAGCTGTTTTCGCTTTCAGACCTCTGTGTAGTCCTCAGCAAACAACCAAGCGGCAAGTCCCGAAAGTAGGCAGGTATCCACTTGTCTCTCATTGAAAACATGGCCGACAGCCAACTGTTCTCTTCAAGGGCATGATCAGAAATAACACTTCTCCAGTTTTCCTCAAATTCATTGGGCTCTAGATCAATGTCCCAAACAACTGCATTTATCTTGGTCAGAAAATCAGTCTCACTGCACAGTGTCTTCCCTGCTTTTTCAGCCATCTTTTGCATTATGTGCCACATGCAATATTTTTGCCTAGCACTCTTAAATACAAGGGGAAATGCTTTTTTGATGCCAGGGCACTGATCAGTGATGATACATTGAGGTTCCTTCCCCTCCATTGCATCCAAAAACTTGTTGAAAATCCATTTGAAGGATATGTCATCCTCATGTTCCAGTAAACCAGCTCCAAAAGTTATTGATTTTTTGTGGTTGTCTACCCCCGTGAAGGGAGTGAAGACCATAAAGTATTTGTTGGTCGCGTATGTTGGGTCAAAGGATATTGTGTCACCATACAATCGGTAGTTGTTTCGAGCTTCTTTGTCTGCCCAAAAAACCTTCGTTAAGCACTTGGTTTCATCCACATCATAAGCAAAGTAGAAGCCCTTTGTTTCAGCAAGGTGCTTGAAGTTATCAATGAACATGGTAGCGTCATTACTTCCGATGTAACACTTTACATCCTTCTTGAAATTCTTAAAGTCTATCAAAGACGCTCCGATGTTTTGATAGCCATTTGAATTCTCCTTCACCATTCTGTAAGTTGCTGTTGCTCCTATGTTCAGCTTCGAATGATCAATAATCAATTTTTTATGGTAGGCATTGAGTTCCCTCGACAGCTTTTGGAATTCTCTATTTCTAATAGAGTAAAGCGCATGGTTGTGAACCTCTACAAATTGGTCGACAATATATGTAGGTTTCTCTCCTGGCTTGTCAGCTGGAAGTGGAATGGTTCTCAATCTCATCTTGGCAGGACAGTGACACCTTAACAGTTTGTGCTTCTTTGGCTGTCTAGTCTTTGGCATTTTTTGTTCTGTTGTACTCGAACTACCAACTTCATAATTTGCTGATTGTAGACGGAGTCTCCTTTTTCATATCCCTTTCTCCTTGCTTGTTGCACACTATTAGTTTTAGGTGAACACCGCCCTTTGCGGTCCCATTTGTGTGTTTTCTCACATCAAAGCCACACGCCAAGGCATATATTTTATAGAACTCCAACCCCTTGTCCACTGTTGAAAAGGACATGCCAAGCTTAGGCGTAAACTCCGCTTCAACAGTTCGTATCCATCGTTCACTACCTCCTGGTGTGCTACTGTATTGAAGCGAAGGAATAAACTCATCTTCCCCTTGTGTACAAGTTGGGGTGGAAGACATATTGCCATTTGATGATTCACCAGATGTTGGAATTGTATTTTCCGCAACAGAGACAGTAGAAATATCCAGAACAGATACAGTAGAGATATCTGCCACAATAACATAACAATAACATAATAACATCACAATAACATCACAATAACATCACAATAACATTAGTATAAAAACATAACAATAACATCACAATAACATTAGTATAAAAACATAACAATAACATCACAATAACATTAGTATAAAAACATAACAATAACATCACAATAACATTAGTATAAAAACATAACAATAACATCACAATAACATTAGTATAAAAACATAACAATAACAGCATAACAATAAGCAATAAGAACAAAACAATAACATAACAATAACATAACAATAATATAACTGTACGACGATTCATGTATGACGAGATCAATAGAAATTACATAGCAACTAACGTAACAATAACCTTAACGTGATTCATATATAACAATAACACAGCAATAACAGTAAGAGAATTCATGCATCACATAACAATAACAGTAGCACTAGCATAACGATAATATAATAACAATTACTTGACTTTTTTTTCTTAATAACAGTAACAACAACAATAACAATAACTATAACTATAACTATAAAAATTGAATTACTTCGAAACAACTTTTAAATTGAAGAAATCGATCATTATCCTCACGATAGATTATTACCTGTATCCATAGAAACTATCGCGTTGTTTACTTCGTTTTGCATGCTGTAATTCTGGATTTTTTGCTGGTTTGATTATCGACGATGATGCTTTGTGAGGTAGCTGAAACAGAGTTTTAGAGAGAGACTAGATTTTTGAGAGAGAGAAAAAAAAATATAATGAATTCTTATTTCTCTTTCCGCCGTCAATTTTTTGTTTTTGCGTTTTGTTTTCCTTTTGTTTTTGCGTTTTCCTTTTATATTTATTATTAGTATAGGTATAATCTAAGTATTGATCTAAGCCATTAGTTAAGTAGATCCAATGGCTGAAATTTTATTAGTACAAACTCACCATAAGAACCAAACTCACGAGATCCCGCCTCTATATATATATATGTAATATATTTATATAAATATATGAGCCTCTTAAAACTACATGTGTACTCAAATTGCATGTTTAATCATCAGCTAATCATATTATAGTAATCACTGAGTTCAATAGTCAAAGTAACAATATTAGAACCGGAAGTAATTAAAGTAATAGAACAACAACGGGAGTAGTGAAATTTTCAATATTAATGCGGAATAGTGAAAGTATCAATAATTACGGTGGGAGTAGTGAAAGTAACAATAATTACGACGGGAGTAGTGAAAGTAACAGTAGTAATAACGAATGTAATAAAAGAAACAATACTAACAATACAAAAAAGTATATATGAACAATTAGCCGACCAATTGATTGAAGTAAAATATTAATAGTGGAGTAATGAATTGTCTAATAATTTATTTTATAGTAATTTTAAGATATGTTATAAGAAAATATATTGATGATTAAAAAAATGAGTACAACTTTAAAGTATATTAATTAAAATAAATTTTAATGATAAATATAGGTAGCCCAGACGGAGCCGGTAATCAATACTAGTGTTTGTTATAAAAGAATGTACCAAATAAAATAGTTTTTGGTAGACACAATTAGTAATAAAAAAAGGGGCGTGCTTTTTCACATACGGAATTTACTCTTTCACATACGGCTTTTACAATTATACCCTTGTCATTTCCCTATCCACATCCATTGTTTTTTCTTTCTCTCTTCCCTCGTCTACCTTCACCACCAACACCACCTCCCTTCCACCACTCCGGCCAGGCGTCCCAGCAACATAGCTCCGGTAGGACTCCGTCATTCCTTCCACCAACAAATTAATATAGTAAATTAAAAAAAATTAAAATTAAAACAATCAATGAAAAAGAATTAAAACTAAGAAAAACTATTTTGAAAAACAAAACAAAATTAACATTTTTTTTTAAAAAAAGAACATACAATTAATTATTTAAAAAATAATAAACCAATTAATGAATAAAAAAACATGACTACCCAGTACCCCTTCCCCACCACCACCACCACACTACCACCACGGGCACCACCGCACCACCGCACCACCCTTCAACCCACCACCAATCGTCGCCCTCACTCCCTCTCCGTCCCTCAACCACCACAGGCTACAGCCATTCGCTCAACCACCGTCGCACCAACCGTCGATCTCCACCACAACCATTCACCCTCCATCTACTACGACGACCATTGTACGGTCGTCGACCACCATGGCCACGCACCACCCATAAACCTCTAACCACCATCCATTAACCATAAACACAATCCCATAAACCTGAAACTTTTTTTTAAAGTATTCATAATTGCTAAAATTAAATTTAATTCATTAATTGGAGAATTATAATAATATATTGTTCATGTATTAGATCTGATTTTAGGCTAAATGTATATAAGAATTAATTTGATTAAGTGTAGGGGGAAACCGTGAATGTGAATATGTTTAGGGAAAAGAGAGATTTTTGTTAGAAAAAGGGTAGGATATGGAAAGTTTATGAAAAAATGTACGTGAAAGAGTAAAATTCGTATGTGAAAAAGTAATTCCGTAAAAAAGGGCTACAAAAATGACAAAAAGGGATATGGAGAAATAGTCTGTACATATGTAAGTAAGATACTACTCCGTATCTGTCAATTTCTCCGATTCATTGAAATCATCCCGGATTTCTTTTTTTGACTTATATATTCACTAAAATTAACTTATTGGCGTTTTAAGTATATTTTTTTCGGCAAATATTACTCTAATGTAGAGTAATAGCATTTGACATTTGGAATGCATGAATCATGCATTTCCATTCAATTGACAACTTCGTTGGACAATGACGTTATCATTATAAGATCCAATTGTTAGAACTTGATTTGTTTTTTTTTATTTACAAAGATTAACTTCAATAAAATAAAAAGAATATTACAACTAAATAAAAGAGTAAAAGGAGTAAAAGAAAAGAAAACGTATAAAGAAAATAACAAACCTAAAAAAAAAAGGGAAACTCACTAGCCAGTTGCGAGATTGACACTCCAGTGGCGATAGTCATAAGCAACCTGCGAATCTCAGAGAACGTGAACCGAAACTGCAGATAATTTTTTGGATGCAATCGAAAGACTGCATGAGATATATTATGAGAATGCGATAATCGCATATCATAAAGGAGATAAAATCCTTAGGCCAAGAATGTTGAGGAAGTATTAACAGTAAGTGTTGAAGTCATGCCTGAAACAGAGTCAGAGATAGTAACATGAAAACGATGGAGAGCATGGACACGATGAATAAAGAAGTAGTAATGGGTACTTGAGATGCTAGGAGGTGAAGGAGACAGAAGTTTGTGAAGTACGGAGTAATAGAAACCAGAGGAGCAAGAGTGTCAGAGAGAGGGCAGTTGTGCATGTGAAGATGTAAGTTGGTTAGCAAGACTAAGGATTATAACGAGCTTTTGTGGCGTGCCTTTAAAAATGATGTCATTCCGAACTGCCCAGATGGATTTAAGAATACATAAAAAATACATAAGGATTAGAATACATAAAAAATACATAAGGCTATAATCGCAACTAGCTAAGGTGGTGACGGAACACTCATAAATAGTTTCATCAAATAATGACACTCGAGATACTTGAGAAAGTCGCCTAGCCATAATGAAAATGGAATAGTAATGTATGCATCGCCATTAACCCCAGTCTGGATGATCGGCAAATGCGCTGAGTAAAAGCACATGATCATAAAAGGTGGTTAATTTACTCCAATTTTTTAGAACAAAAAACGCAAAGAGACGCGAGGTGAGGAACTTGTAGCCAATGCGAATGAAGCAAGTACCATCGTTTGTGAATTTGCCATAATTAAAATCACCAATATCCGGATGTGGAGGTTCCATGCAAAATTGGGGAAAAATAACAAAGACGAGAGAGAAGTTTACCTTTCTTAATAGATTAAGAACGAAAAGTATATGATTTCCCAGTGAGAAGATGGATTCAAGCTTCACAGAGGAGTAACAATGGAGTTTTTGAGGGTTTTTGAGGTTTTAGAGAAGTAGGAGTTTGATAGAAAATGAGTGAGATTTTGAGATCTACTCGGTCTATAAAGAATTTATGGGCTCGAGTAAATCGGCACTCGGTCGAGTGGAGAGAACTCGGTCGAGTGAAGTAAATACTCGGTCGAGTGGCCAAAATTGGGTTCAAAAGGAAACTTCTTGATTCAACACTCGGTCGAGTCAGACAGCAACTCGGTTGAGTGCCACATACTCAGTCGACTAAGGTATTCACTCAGACGAGTAAAACTCGAGATTGGCCGAAACAGCTCTTATGCTTCCGATTTTGATTTCGTTGCATTCTGACTTCTTTGTACGCTGCAACATGAACATTTCAGGTCGCTTTAACTAGCGGGGCCCTTAGTGAGTCATTCAAAAGCATTTAAAGACAATTTTACATTACTTTCATTCTAAAATTACCGCTTTCAACTTACTCTACGCTTCCTACTTCGCATCTTAAATCAATCCGCGAACATAAATTTCCGAAATTATGGGTACACATCTATTATCAAGAGTTCTTACTCAAGTACATACATACATACTGTATTAACACTTATTGTCAAGAAGATTCGAATTATTTCTCAACATTATATGCCAAATAAAATCAATGGCACACTAAAAGTACATTTCTAACATAAATCACGCTTAGTAATCTCACCCGGCACTTCCAGTCATATAAGTCCATCATTTCCACAAATATAAATTTAAACGACAATTCAATTAGTAGTTTATAATTAACTAAGTTACGCATCATAAAATTCATTGTATTACATTCTAATCAAATATGCATTTTCCAAACATTGATATGAATACAAACATCATTCCTCCAATCCCCCAAACTTCAAGATGCCAACTCAATGCATGAATACATTTCCTAAGGTCAATACTCAACGATCTTAGAAGTTCCTACGAATATGCCCACATAATTACACATACTTGAAACATAGGAACATTGTTCATATCAATCATTTGGTCACACCCATCATACTCATGTTGCAACATTTATACACATCTTCTCACATCACATATAATCGTCTCCCATTTACACCTCCCCGTAGTTATCGGTTCGAATTGTTGGCGCCGGAATTTTGAAATGAGGGCGCCTACTCATTAAAACCATTGTTAAGGGGATCCCAACAATTTTACACCAAGTTCATTTTATTTGACTCTCTACATTCATTTGGGTTTATTTCTTTTAGGCTCCAAGATCATCGCTCTGATACCACTTTGTAACACCCCGCCATACCCGAAACCTTTAAGCAAGGCCTTCAAAGTATGAGAAGGTGCTACCCCCGGTTTCCGGAGGGTAGGATGTACCAAAACAACAATCTCAAAACACAACTTTAATTTACATTAATTTAATAAATGTCCAATTACAACTCAAGGTGGTCGGATACAAACTAAATACAACTCGTCTATAATATAGCGATACAAATCATTGATCGTATCCAATCCCAACGCCATAGCCTGAATCATCATCAACTCATCAATACCTGTTAGACAACAACTCACCATTCGCCGGAAATGTCGAATGGATCACGGTAGGGGTACAAACAAATTACAAAACACGGTCAGTCAACATATACATAATTAATAATAAGTGCATCGAAATATGATCATCCATCAAGTAGCGCACCGTCGTGCCATCGAGTAGTGCACCAAACCACCAACCATGGCCCATACCGCATCAGATCACCCTCAGAGCCAAGTCGTAACCACGTGCACTGTCTCTTCCATGCCGGGATCATGACGAGCAACCCACAAAGTCTATGAAGCCAGTATCCCGCTACCGTTCCATATATACAACAATCTCTAAACATCGTGACCGCAGTCACTAAGTCACAAACACAACTCAAATCAACATGTTACAACCATATCACGATACACATCCAAAAATCAATCACATATACATCAACTGAGTAGGACAACTACCTTTTCGCATTCCAAGCAATCACCATCAAATAGCAACCCAATCACATGAATCGTCATCAATGAAGTCCAAACACCCAATCAAGCACAATCAACAAGTAGAAGAAGAATCACGTCATTTCATCAAACACCTTGCCTACGTTATTAAAAATAATAGTGCAATCACTACAAAATATTCTATTAACACTAGTCTTACATCAATAATCTAACTCGAAACCGACACTAATTATTATAACTATGGAAAATAAAATCAAACTAATCAAAATCCTCAAATCTGAGAAATTAAAGGAATAAGTAGAATAAGAAGCTTACAAAAAAATCAAGGCAAGATATTAACGAAAAGTCCCAATATTGAAGCTCCATAATCAACGATCAAAAGATGAAGATGATGAATCAAGTTTAACAAAATTATTGATTACTATTTGAGGAAGTTTTAGAGAGATATTAAATGAGGAGAGATAAGGTAGAAATGATAGAATGGGAGTTATCAAAACATAACCCCTTTCACAAGACACGAAGCCGTTACAAAATAGATGAAACTGACCAAAACTTGGTCAAGTGAGGCATACTCGACCGGGTACGAAAACTCGACCGAGTCCATAAAACTTTATCGAGTGCCCCAGTCAAACAAGGGATCCTGCCAGCTAGAATACTGTGGTACACGGCCTGGTGACGGACCACGGGATGGAAACAAGGGACAAGCGTAGTGATACACATTTGTGGATACGCCACCAATTTTTTATGGGAAATTGGAACCGTTCGAATACCTTATGCCATGTCAAGACACAAAGTAATGACATGAATACTAAACTCGTTACCCTTGACATTCTATGTCTAGAATGACTCTCGCGGATGCCAATGAACACGAATGTTCACAGAGATCTGGAGTAAGGGGTGAGGGTACGTGTTAGAAAGTTCTTTAATCGAACACCTAATCCCACCCGCCTTGATAACGGACTCTACAAATGATTAGGGATGTTATTGGTTACATGCATGCAATGCAACATCCACAATTTAACCCTAGCATGTGAATTAAACTATTTCGGTGATCATGTAACTTAACATTCAATTTAGGTCGAAATTAGGATTTAGATTTAATTGTATGTGAAAGGCAAAGAAATCATACAATACAATAATTAAATATGAATACAAGATTACATGATCTATGTCGGAAATATATCCAAAATGAAGATTTGATAGAAAAGAGAAAAGATTGGAAAATCTAAAAGAGGGATTAGCAATGATATTAGGGTTAATAGTCTATTATATATATAACTAAACTACGTCAAAGCGAGAAAGGAAGTTCAGAGACAGAAACCAACCCAGAACAGGCATAGCAACAGGTGCGTCCTTTGGAAGAGGCGCAACACCTGTTGCGTTTGTTCTTGAGTAAGGTTCTGGCTGTGAAGCCAGAATCGCAATCAGTTAATGTTCGTTGGTATATTTACGGTTAATTATTGATCTAAAACTCAAATGAAAGTGACTTAATTAATTTACAAGACTAATAATTTATATCAATAACGATTTTCAGAGATTGGATATGAACAAATCGAATCTCTAAAACCCGAACTTGATTCAAAGACGAAACCCGCTAATATTGATTATTACGGACTTAAGACGAGAATAACGATTTAATGAAAGATTAATACGATTTACGAATAAAATAGGAAAAGGAAAACAAAAGAAGTAGAAACCAGAGGAAGAAGAAGAAGAGCGGGAGCAGGCAGCCTCTGGAAGAGGCGCAGCAAGTGCTGCGTTCCTTCCAAAAGACGCAGATGCTTCTGCATTTCTTCTCGACGTCTGATCAATACTGAAAAGGTTTTATGAAAAGTTTTTGACTTTAAATCGATTTTGGATTTATTCCTGACACAGATTTTACATTAAATGAATAAATAAATAGTGTAAAATAAAAAGACGGGATTAAACACCCTCAGACCTACATGTTGACGAAACGAGATATGAACTAAAGTTACGTTTTAGCGACAACTCCAATCGAATGTATGGAAGGTGACCTTGTTAAAGGACTAAGATTGATTAGTTAAATTGATTAAGGTGTAGTTGGTCAAATTGGTCGGTCAATGCAAAACAGGACGGGTAGCCAGACGGATCTGAGCTTACGTGGTCGATTGATCAAGCACGTAGGTGTCAAAAACCTTAGAGCAAGGTGTAGAATGAAAAGAGAGAAGAGAAGGGGCGGAACACTCGCGTACCTTAAAAGTGAGAACAGAGCTCTCCTTTTATAGTAGAAAATGTGGAAGAGTCGTAGAACAACTCAAACTTTGGAAAGGAACAGGCTGGGGAAGAGGCGCAGCAGCACTGCGATTCTTCGAAGAGGCGAAGCACCTGCTGCGTCATTTCCCTAGAGGTTTCCTGCTAAAGAAGGAAGATTTTCACGTATCTATTACGAACTTGTGATAGATTTATACTTCCATTTTAAAAGATAAAACGAGATAATTTTATTAAAAAGATAGAATTTGAAAATATATAATAAAATAAATATTCCGGAGTGTTCCGACTTGGAGTTTCAAACCGGTTTATAGAAAATAAAGCAGTTTTCGACCCGGACTCCAAATGAACTCTAATGACTGTCAAAACGACCGTATCGGCGCGTAGATGAAGACCATGGAGTAGACACAACTGTTTGAGCTATCACTTGAAGATGAACTTACGAATTGTCATAAATCGTTCCGCGTATCGAACATGCGGCCTAATCATCACTAGGTGGTTGGCGGAAGGTATAAAAACGAGGTATCTCTAGAGCCCCCACTTTGACTGAGGCTTGGACAAGGCAAAATTCAAAGTATATTCATCAGGTCAATCGAAGATTACAACCTGACGACTATGGCGACGCGAGGCGGTTCAAGGGATCTGAACCAAGGACCTGTCGTCGGGAACATTTTAAAGTCTGTCGACCATCGGGGAGGGTCGTTTAAAGTCTGTTAGACTACGTATGAAATCTCACCAGCCACAAGAAGGAGTCATACCTGAGGCATCTTCTTATTTGGGACTGAGGTTGCGTCATGAGGCTCGTCAGCCGTCATATGTGAGGTTGCTTCGCAAGGCTTGCCAGGCGCTTGAGTGGGGTGTGTAATTAGGCTCGCCAGCCGTTTGAGTGGGGTGCGTTAGGAGGCTCGCCAGCCGTTTGAATGGGGTGCGTTGTTAGGCTCGCTAGCCGTTATATGTGAGGATCTGCATGTCTATGTCCTCAGGCGAACTCTCGTTAGGGAAACATATATATTGATATACGGAAGACTCTTTTAGGATCGAATCATTCCGAGGATCTGCTCGGTTGTGGCGAGCAAAATTTTTTGTAATAAAAGATGGGCCCACGGATTGTATGTCCGCAAGGTGGGTCTCGACTGAGATGATAACGTCATGTGACGGTTTTGAAACCTGTCAAGGCGCGTGTATACGGAAGACTCTGTCAGGATCGAATCATTCCGGAAAATTTGATCGGTTATTGGCGAACAACATCCTGATGATAAAAGACGGGCCCACGGATTGTATGTCTGAAAGGTGGGTGTCCCGCTGAGATGATCACATCATGTGACGGTTTTTAGGCCTGTCAAGGCGCGGGTATACGGAAGACTCTGTCATGACCAAATCATTCCGGGGAATCTGCTCAGTTGTGGCGAGCAAAATTATGGTAATAGAATATGGGTCCATGGATTGTATGTCCAGAAGGTGGGTCCATGCTAGCATTGCTTGTTTCTTGTTGTTTGAATTGATTTGAAAAGTGACGAACGATCGTCAATTGAAGAGTTTTTGAATTGATCTTTGCAAGATATCGAGGTGGCAGGCGTCGAGCCCCCAACTTAACTCGAGTTGTTTGAGTTGATTTAATTTATTGAAGATTTGAATTGATTTGAAATCGAGGTGGCAGGCGTCAAGCCCCCAGCTTACCTCGAGGTGTTTGACTTGAATTAAATTGAGAAATGACAAACGATCGTCAATTAAAGAGTCATTTGATCTTTGCAGAAAATCGAGGTGGTAGGCGTCAAGCCCCTAGCTTACCTAAAGATGTTTGTTTTGATTAACTTTGAGAAGTGACGAACGATCGTCAATTTTGAATTGATTTGAAAAATGACGAATGATAGTCAATTGAAGATTTTGTTTGATTTGAAAATGACGAATGATCGTCAATTGGAGATTTTGTTTGATTTGAAAAAATGACGAATAATCGTCCATTGGAGATTTGAATTGATTTGAAAAATGACAAATGATCGTCAATTGGAGATTTGAATTGATTTGAAAAATGACGAATGATCATCAATTGGAGAATTTTTTGTTTTAGGCGAGATCCCCCAGTTTGATGTATATATTTGAGGTGTCTTTGCTGTTGAGTGTTCTATGTTCATGCAGGTTAGTCTAAAAACAGCTTTTGGTAGACGAGGGTTTCTGCCGTCATGTTGCCGAAATTCACATATAAATCACATAATTTACATATGGCATATTGATGGCCTAAACTGACGCAAAATGGGCTACCCTCTTAAAAAAGAATTTTTAAAGGAAATGTATAAGTGTTTGAAAGGACCAGACACGTGTAAGTGTTTGAAATGACCAGACATGTGTAATTGTTGAAATAAGGAAAGAGGAGTGAAATAGTTCCCCTAAACAGAATATTAATATGAATAAGTGTGCTCATTTGGCGGCTATGTCGTCTTTCGTCTTGAAAAGCAAACCAGACAAGGATTATGAAATCCTCGATGAAGCTAGTTAAGAAACTGATGTTATTCTTATCGAATTTCAAATGCAAACGCAAATGTCCTTCTATTTACATAATGACGGGTTGAATACTGTGAAGGATTGCCTACGTATTCATTAAAGAAATGAAATCAAACCCTGTGCGTAGTTCGAAAATGTGTAAGAATAATTGTTCGAAGCAAGAGCTTGTAATGAACTTAGAATTTGGTTTATTTGATGACATGAGGATATCCAAATGTCAAAATGCAAGAGTATAGCGACATTGATTTTGAGTGGCCAGGGACCGGTTTTGTTTCGTGTCGCACGAGAGGCACCTGGATTACGGGAGGCGCGTTTTTGTTTTTGTTTTTGCCTGAGAATTTGAATGAGTATTGCCCTCTTCACACTAACAAGCTCGGCGAATTACGCAAAACTAATACTATAGAAACAAAATATTTTTGTGACCGTATAAGCTTAGTGTACATCTATCGAATTCTTAAATGCTAAACAAGGGTGATGTAACACCCGCAAATGTACCCTATTTTTATAGTAAAAATATTTTACGGATACTTTTCAGCGAAATTCAATTTTAGTTTAGAATTTAATTTCCCGTGTCGAATTTAGAATTTCCGAGTTCGTATTTGGATTTTACGCGATATTTCAAGTGAATCACGTCTTAAGACGTCATTGACTTTTCCTTGACTTTTTCCACTTACTCCCTCATATACTAACCCTAACCCTAACTTCCTCACAACTCAACATTTTCATCGTCCTCACCAAGAAACCCAAAACCTAACCTCCATATTCTTCCAAGCTTAGAATCGTCATAACTCTTTCAATTCTCGCTCAAATTCACGTAAGTTCGTCTTATTCCTTCCCTCTCATCTTCCTCTATCCGTATTGGTAATAAAATTACCGTCTTTCTCGCTTTTCAAATTATCCGTCTTTCTCAAGGTGAATTATATTCATCTTTTATTAACTATTTGTAGGTGGTGACCTCCAAGATCCCGACAAAGACTACTTCTTGATTGAAGAGGACATTGACGCGGAGTGAAGACGCAAAAAGGTAACGGTGAAGGGTTACTCGATATCATTTACGTGTTTTACGTCTTTTCTATGTTAGAAATCGTATTTAGAATATGATTAGTAAGCTTAGAAATTGTGTTGATGATGATACTTGTTGTTTGTTGAGAATTGATATGAGAATTGATGATTTATGATAATAGTTGATGATGGTTGAATATTGATCCTTAGTGAAATTGGTGATTTTCGTGTGATGTTGACCCCAGCCGGCCGACCGGCAGCCGGTCAGCTGACCGGCTGGGGCAGTGGATGTATATTTTGTATGTTACGTGATTTTTGATGCATGAAATTGATCTCAGCCGGCAGCCGGTCTGCCGACCGGCTGAGACACTGCTGCCCTTCTCCTTTGTTTTTCTCATATGCCTTTGGTCCCAGCCGGGTAGCCGGCAGCCGGTCCACCTGACCGGCTGGGACACACTGCTCTTTCACGTTGGTTTTCATAAGACATATGGTACCAGCCGGGTGGCCGGCAGCCGGTCCACCTGACCGGCTGGCACCCTGCTGGAGGTCCTTTGAAATTCTTATTTACGTTTTCATTTATAATATTTCCGATGGTTCGTTTATCGTATAAATTTACGTAATGACTTTAAATATTAATGTTTCGAATATATGATATTTCATTCGCTTGTATCGCATGTTTTGTGACGGTTTTTGGTATGTCCCACTTTGAGTCGGTTTTTACAAATGTTACGGGTTGAGCACTAATTTTCTATGTGTTTTGTACTCTCATTCCCTTGGCTACCTCCACATTCGTAAGGCTGGAATGTCGGAACGGAGATGTATCCTTACTGCTTAATTGCATGTGTTAGTGGGCATACGACGACGTTGTTGGGAGGCGAACGCTTTGCGTGGATCGACCCGGCCGTCAAATGTTGTGTACTTGCGAGGTGGTGTCATTTGCATGTAGCGTACCGCTTGTTATGAGGCATGTACTCTTTTTCGCCTCTTTCGTGAATGTCGACCGAATTTGGGGTACTCGGCGTCTATGATTGACCGAGTCTTGGATGCGAAATGTTTATCGCATGTCGAACCGGAAAATGTGATTTCGGGAGTCTTGGCCAGATTTAGACTAGGACCGTATTATTATCGTCGTGCTACTACCAGGAGGAAATTAGTCTACATCTACGAAATGTTTATCGTGTATGCGTTCAGGGAAATTTTTATCTTGTGGATGCCTTTTAATCATACTTGCCATGTACACGGTGCTAGTGCGTTTCATTTACCGTGAGAGATGTCGTCAACGTATTGTATGTTTGGATGGATGATGACATGATTGATTATTCGTGATCATTGGGTGACTTGGCATGGTTTGTTTGTCGAGTCTCAATCTTATCAAACTTATACCGCTAACGGTGAGATGCAAGCCCTAGTGAGCGTATACGGTTGCCTAAGAGTGTCTTCCCCGAGTCTTGTATAGCATGATGGTTTCGGATTGTAACTTCATATGCTCTTATCATTATATATGGAATTGCCTATCTATCCTTATCGTATTTCACATGTATATCTATATATGCATGCTTCTACTTTTGTATTTCCTTTTATGTACGTTTAATGTGATATGGCTGGGAGAACCCGGAGTTACTCCCCACTGATTGTGGCGTTCATTTTTTTCATGGATGAACAGGTTGCTTGATTGGATGGCATTTTGCTTGGTATTTTGGGTTCGGGTGTGAGCTAGCGGGCGTTGTCCCTGGATGAAACACCTCGAGACGTTTCTTAGCTAGTTGCTAAATAACTTGTCTTTTGTTAACATTTTGAGAGACTACGTCTCTTGTAGTATTTTGTATTTGGTTTTTAATATTTGACACTCCTCGTATTTTCTATTTGCATGTAAAAACTTTTAAAAACACCGTATTTCCGCTAATTAAATCACATGCTTGTATGTTTTATTTCCGCATTCGCGAGGGTTGTCACAGTGATAAGAAACAGAATGGAGTGGAAGGTTCTAATGGTGTTAAAAGACACTGGAGATCTGTGTATCTCTCTCACTCACTTAAATGAATGAAAGGATCGTCCCAAAGGGTATGGAGACATGGTAACTGCGAATTGATTCGTCTGACTTATGACTATTTAAGGGATTTTGTTTTGTTTGACACTTTGAATTTGTATTGATTGGATTTTTTTGTCTCGCCTCGTAAATATTTGAAAGTATTTGAGACTTTTGGTTTGAAGTCGTTGGACTGTTTTTTGATTTGAAGTCGTTGGACTCTTTTTGATTTGAAGTCGTTGTTGGACTATTTTTTGTTTTGAAGCTGTTGGACTGCTTTTTATTTGAAGTCGTTGTTGGACTATTTTTGATTTGATAGTCGTCGTTGGACTGTTATTGATTTCATAGTCGTTAGACTGTTTTTGATTTAAAGTCGTGGGACTGGATTTTTAAAATTTTTGTTTTGAATTCATTCTGGCACCCATGGTGATGGGAGACAATATATGAAATTTGTGCTTATTTAATAGTCAAATGGAGAATAGGAATCAGACGATCAGGTAGAAACCTGGAGTCTCCAAACCCAGAGGTCACCTAAAGATGCGGCGATCAAGAAATTTTCACACCACTAGAGATGGAAAAGGCAGTAAATGCACGCCCTTGTTAAGGCTTATTCTAAGAGGTCGACTGATCTACACTAAAGAGATATGACCTAATGTATTTTGAGTCTATTCTACTTGTTAAGGGTAAAAAGTAGAACAAGTGACTAATAAAAAGGTACATGTGCTCTTATTCCTTTTGGTTTTGGAAATTCAATTTGGGCTTAGCTCTGGATGGTGAACACATGCCTGACTAGTTCCCGGCATCTTGGAAACTGAGCTAAGAGACCGAAGACGGATCAAAACATGTTCGATCATTCTAGCACACTTATTAAAAAAGACTCGACTTGTGAAGTGGCAGTGTGCCACTGTGTTTCAGTGAGTTTTGAAAATGACAAGATTTGAAATGTTTGTCTTAAGCAACGGTAGTATTGTTGTAGGAGTAATGACTCGAAGTGGAGAAATGACTCGGCTTGTGAAGTGGGTGTGTGCCACTATGCTAATTGAGTTTTGAAAATGATTAGATTTGAAATGTTTGTCCTAAGCAACCGTAGTGTGGTTGTAGGAGTGATTACTCGAATTGCAGAATGACTCGGCTTGTGAAGTGGGTGTGTGCCACTGTGCTAAGGAGTTTTGAAAATGACTAGATTTGAAATGTTTGTCCTAGACAACCTTAGTGCAGTTGTAGGAGTGATGACTCGAATTGGAGAATGACTCGACTTGTGAAGTGGGTGTGTGCCACTGTGCTAAGTGAGTTTTGAAAATGACTAGATTTGAAATGTTTGTCCTAGACAACCTTAGTGTTGTTGTAGGAGTGTTGACTTGAAGTGTAGAAATGATTTTGACTTATGAAGTGGGTGTGTGCCACTGTGCTAAGTGAGTTTTGAAAATGACAGGATTTGAAATGTTTGTCCTAAGCAACCATAGTGTGGTTGTAGGAGTGTTGACTCAAAATGGATAATGTCTCGACTTGTGAAGTGGGTGTGTGCCACTGTGCTAATTGAGTTTTGAAAATAACTAGATTTGAAATGTTTGTCCTAAGCAACCATAGTGTGGTTGTAGGAGTGATGACTCGAATTAGAGAATGACTCGACTTGTGAAGTGGGTGTGTGCCACTGTGATAAGTGAGTTTTGAAAATGACTAGATTTGAAATGTTTGTCCTAGACAACCTTAGTGTTGTTGTAGGAGTGTTGACTCGAAGTGTAGAAATGATTTTGACTTGTGAAGTGGGTGTGTGCCACTGTGCTAAGTGAGTTTTGAAAATGACAGGTTTTGAAATGTTTGTCCTAGACAACCGTAGTGTGGTTGTAGGAGTGTTGACTCAAAGTGTTGAAATGATTTTGACTAGACACTTGGACAGAGTTTCAACTCATTTTGTGCTACTTTAGGCCACCTTTTAAAATGCTTTAAATTTTTATTTTTAAAAAAAAAAAAATATTTTGACTTTGAAAATTTCGTCATGGTTTTATTTACAAAATGGTGATCATGTAAGGGTTATACACATTTAAACAAGCATTATAACGGCATGCTGAGTGCATTTAAATTGGTTTTGGCTTAAAAGGGTGGGTTGCCATACCAAGCAATCAAACCCAAGGTTTGTGGAGAGCTCCGCGCCAAACATGAGTAAGGTCGGTTCCTAGTCCATTTTCTTGAATAGTGAAAGGTCTTGATACTAACATGAGTATGTACCGTGGTATGGTTGACGACAATCGCTATCCATCGTTAAGCCAGATAAGAATTTGGACCGTCCGGACAGGGCGATTGGTCAGAATGGGTTGGGTTGGGCCTAGGAAGGCCGAATAAAACGACCTAAGAAGGTCGAGTGATGAAAACCGATAACTGTCTCGTATGAACGATTCCCTAACCTTGTTCAAGATTCACCCTGAATAACACGTAAGTGTATAATCCCCAGCGGACTCGCCAAACTGTGGTACACGGCCTGGTGAGGGATCACGGGATGGAAACAAGGGACAAGCGTAGTGATACGTATTTGTGGAGTCGCCACCAATTTTTATGGGAAATTGGAGCCGGTCATACCTTATGCCATGTCAAGACAAATTAATGACATTGATAAGTTTTAATTTGTATGATTTTATCCTCTCATTTTAGCTCGATTTGATATGGTTTATTCACTTTAAGAAGTGGTTTTATGAGCTAATCTCTCCTTTGCAGTATTTCTCGTGCTTTAATGTCATTTGTAGGAATTGAGTCGTTTCTACTTCAAATCCCGTCATTTGAAGGAAATATGAGCAAGGAGAAGCTAAGAAGGACGATTACGTGAGGTTAATATGGCATGCTATAAAGATCTAGAGGTTCTGAGTCAAAGGGAACAAGTTTCAAGTCACTCCGAGCTCATATGCACAAGTTGCGACGGTTTTGCTTTTCGTCGACGAAAGTCGTCTCAAACCTCATGCTCTGACCCTTAACCCTTGGGGACATGATCAGGCCCAAATAGGGGAGGAAATGAGGCCCAAGAGGTGTTAGTTACGTCCCCATTCGATTCTAAAGTCAATGGAGTCAAGGTAGATCAAGTCACGTACCAAGGGAAGATCAAACGAAAGTCAAACTTCTGAACAGACAACATCCCCGATCGGATTACCACTTACCCGATCGGGGAAGTCTGCTGATGAACGCTTATTCTCTTCATCTACCTCTCTTTAATGCAAGGCTTAATGGCTTGTTTAATGGGCATGAATCCGGACACATTTGAGCAGCCTCTCAACCCTATAAATAGCCTAGCATCACACACAACAAAGGATGTACAAAAACCCTAGCCTCCACACAGCATTAGATTAGATTAGTTTTTCTTATTTCTCTCATCTTTCTGAGTTTAGTTTAGTTTTAGTTTTCTCTAGTTAAGTTTAGTTCTAAGTTTTCTTCAATTGTATGGTTCTACTTGTAATTGGAACTCAAGTTTCAGGGTTTGCATTTCCTATTCAAGTTCTTATTCTATTTCGATCTTTGCTCATCCTTTCCGGTAATCTTTATTCTCGTCTTTACATTATAGTTTCATTTTCTTTTAGTATTTCCTTTATCATGTTTATCATTCTTAGTTTTATACTCTTAGTTTCCCTTTCATTGTTAATCATGCATAAGTAGTCACCTTTCTAGGGTGTAGGGTAGCCATGTTAGGTTGATTAAAAGATGATAATTGGATAAAAGAAGTTATGCCTTTAAAACATTGTGTCTATGCATGTTTGAATTATAACGATAGCTAACGATTTCTGGCCAAAATCATTGACTAAAATGGAATTCTTTTCCAAGTAGAGATACGTGAATTAAATAGACAAAGCATGACATGGTGGATTAAGACCTAGTAAATTGCCTAAAAGCCTGCTAGACCATCTGATCTATGATTGTAATGAACACATCATTCTTACGAACTCACAATGAATTATTTGCATTATTCCAAATCCAATTTCATCAATACGTTAATCTACATGTGTGAACCTACTTCCCTAGATCCTTTTCTTTATTGTATTGTTTTCATAGCATTTAGTAATTAGTGACAAACATTTGTCAATCGTACAAGATAGAGCTCTAACCATAACTATTCACAAGTATCTCCCGTCTCCCCGAGATCGACCCCTTACTTCCCTAATTACATTAATTTGTTGTTAGCCTAGTCTGGGTTATTTATCTTTGATTAGGTTACGCGACAACCCGATCAAATTTTGGCGTCGTTGCCGGGGAGCACGGTTTTGTTTATTTGTGATTAGTAGAGTTTTACCTTGTCTTTTTCTTTTTTTCTTCTTTTCTTTTGTGTCGAGGAACACTTGTTCCTTGAGATTTTTCTCACCTTTTCCTTGTAGTATAGTGACTCTTTTCAGGTAATAGGAATATTTTCTTTCAATGGGTTTGCTTTATTTTCTCTCAATGATTATCTATTTCCAACCTCCACAATGCGATAATGAGCCTTTTTATGAATACCTCGACCGATTTTATAGCTATTCTAACCATATTATCTCTCTTGGGTATACCCTTGATGAGACCTATATGAAACATGTCGTGCTTCATGAAATGTTCATTGAGTGTCGTAGCCTGGCTATGCAATTGAGTGGTGGAAGTCTTTATCAGAAGAGAGGAGAGGAACTTTGGATTTTCTTGAAGTTTATGGCGTCCCAATCCCGGGAAGAAACGCACCGGCGGTTGAGAATCCAAGAGAACCTCAATGAAATGATGGCTCAAATTCAAATGCTCAAAGGGCAAAAGGAAGAACCCACGTTTAAAAAATGTAAGCCAATCAATTTTCCTTATGCTTTTTCACCTCCTCCATGTGAGTCTATTTTCTCCTATGCTTTTTCAGCCCCCCCATGTGAGTCTAAATCTCCCCAATCATATGAATTAATAGATGACGATGATGATGGTCCAACCTTTTCTATTGAAAGTCACTCTAGTGTCGTTCCATTTGACAATTTTGAGACCCCCATTATTGATATTGACCAGATGGTAGTCGAGACTTTAGACAAGGATGTTGTTAAGCCCATTTGTGACTCCAATGGAGAGTTGTCGATCGAGTCATCAGATTTCTTTGAAAATCCCTTCGCTAAGGATATTCCAGATTTATTTGAAAATGATACTGGGTTTTGTGAACCTAGCCTTGAAATTAAGTGGGATCAACCACCCATTTATTCCCACTCCTTTGATTCACCCTACCCCCAATTAAAGTCCACTAATGATATTTTGGGAACTAATTGTTTGTTCCATGATCTTAAACATTTCACTCCATCTCTCACTGACGAGTGGAGCAGTTCAGTGGTCATCTATGAATTTTGTCATGCGCACAATGATAAGATATATCAATTCTTACCTTCAATATTTCATGCCTATATCTTGTCAATTGCTTACATATGTTTTTGTATAGCTCATGCGCAGGTATATGATCGACTTCTAAGGGCATTGACATGTTTTTTAAGGCACAAAGAATGATTTTCATTAATAAAGAGTCTAGCAAGACATTTAAATAAAGCTTCGCAGGAGGCAACCCGTGTTTTATTATATTTTTGTTATGAAATAAATTATTTTTGTTGGACAATTTAATAATGTTAATTTTTAAATAATTCATTTGGTTTTGGTTCTAATAGCTTTGACAATAAGACAATAACTTTATCTAGTATTGTAGTAGCTTGTTCATCACAGGTACTTTGGTGCTTGGGTTGTACTTTGCCCCTGTTTTCAAGATAGCTTGGGGGAGCTGCTGCACAGTTGTATGTTTTCTTTTATTTCTTTACCATTTTGTTGAGTCGTCCCCCATTCCTTTGTTGGTTATGTTGTCCTTCTTTGTGTTTTCTGCGCTTAAACCCGTTTCGCACATTGAGGACAATGTGTTATTCTAGCTTGGGGGAGGGATTTAGTTTGTGTCGTTGTTTATTTAGTCTAGTTGTTTATTGAAAAATTTGAAAAATCCAAAAAAAAATCAAAAAATTAAAAAATTTAATAAAAGTTGTGTGTTTTGTCCACTCAATTGTGTGGTGCATAATGTCACTCCTCAATGCATTTCCCTTATTGTAGCTTTTTAGCCAATGTTTCACGCTTTTGACGGGATTTTGCATACATGGGGATGTCTTGTACACAGTGGGTGAGGGATTGATTTTAGACTTATTAGGCTTGATCTTGACTTTGGCAAACTACATATACGGGAAGGTAGAGCCTCCAGTGATCGGTACATCTATACCCGATCCCAATTAGGTGTGT
>JAIUZE010013029.1:0-60261 GCA_022085475.1 Heliosperma pusillum
TATATATATATATATATATAGAATTGGGTTCTTGTGAGTCTATTGTCTTATAGTGAGTTGGTACTCACAAATTTGAACCATCGGATTAAATAAAGATGTATGGCCGAGATTTAACTTACTCCCTCGTTTATAACACCTTCTCCATCTATTTTTATTTCAATTTCTCTCTCCTGCCAACCTTATTATTTACAGATCAGACTAATCTTTTCTCTCTCATCTGTTACCCAAGTGTTACTCCATCTTCTTTCTGCGTTTCCTCTCTCAAATACTTATCTGTTCGCAATTCAAGGTATTTATATATGTTTTTCCTTCTGATTTGTTGCAGTTGTTTCGTTGCTTGATGGTGTTCATGATATTAGCGGTCATCCTTGGTAAATTTACGGAATTATTGATTATTATCGTGCAATTTAGTTGTTATTAGAGACTGCATTAGTCGAATTTAATGGCAGAACGCCAGAATTTCATTTATGGTTAGTTTTATCATGTTTATGATGATATCAAAATTATGACTGTAGCAATAATTTCAATGTTTCGGATTAGTGTAGTTGTGATGGTTATCATGAATGTTTTGTTCTTTTGTGCTAAAGTGATCAAACTAATGATTACTATATATAGTGTTTGTTTTTGTTTACTTTTGTTTGTTTTCGATGATTTTAGCTATTCTGATTTCGCTCAAATGTACATATTCGTTTGGTGATTGTTGGATAATAAGATAAAAATATTGTGCAAATTTAGGATTTTATTCTTATTAATGCAGATTCCAGTACACATATAAATTGACACTGTCTAGCAATTGATGAAAAGAACATGTGTACAAGCTGCCATAATGTACAAGAAATCTTTAGCCCCTATTTGTGAATCTGAAAATTTAAGTGTCAAGTCATATTCTTTTGTGCTCCATTTTGATGTTGTTGCTCTGTTGACTATTCGATTTTTTTCCTTTAGATCGTTGCAGTTGAAAGTGAAAAGACTGAAGAAGAGAGAAAGATGTGTAACAATAAGGTTGACGAAAAGATCGACTAGTTTCGCCAGAGTTCATTCGGAAGTTGACCGGCGGTTAGCGAACGTGCAGGTGATGGTGGCTGTCTGAGATGGAATTGGTATGGTGGACTCAGAATTGCGACAACTACTAAGAGTAACAATTAAATAACACGCGGTAACAAAAAAGTAAAAAAAAAAAATAACGTAAGAATAACACTTGAATAACACATGGTAAAAAAAGTAAAAAAATAACATAAGAGTAACATTGGAATAATTCGAGGTAACAAAAAAATAAAAATAAATAGCGTAAGAATAACACTGAAATAACATGTCGTAAAAAAAAGGAAAAAAAAAGACGTAAGAGTAACACTTGAACAACACACCGTAACAAAAAAAAACTTTTAAAGAAAAATAACGTAGGAGTAATACTGAAATAACACGGGGTAAAAAAAGAAGACAAAAAAAACGTAAGAGTAACACTAGAATAACACGCGGTAACAAAAAAAAGTACAAAAAAATTAACGTAAGAGTAACACTTGAATAACATATGGTAACAAAGAAAAGTAAAAAAAAAATAACATAAGAGTAACATTGGAATTACACGCTGTAACAAAAAAAGTAAAAAAAATTAAAGTAAGAGTATCACTTGAATAACACTTGGTAACAAAAAAAAGGTAAAAAAACATAATTACAGGAATAACAACCGGTAACGAAAAAAGTAAAAAAAAAAATAACGTTAGAATAACATTAGAATAAAGTGCCGTAAAAAAATGACGCAAGAGTAACACTGGAATAACACACAAAAAAAAAATTTGTTAAAAAAAATAACGTAAGAGTAACACCAAAATAACATGCAGTAACATTGGTGTAACATAAGAATAACATAAGAGTAACACTGGAATAACACGTAATAAAAAAAACCTAAAAGAATAACATAACCGTAACACTAGAATAACACGTGATAACAAAAAAAAAAAGTAAAAAAAAATAAATAAGAGTAACACTCCAATAACACGTAGTAACAAAAAAATAATAAAAATAACACTGAAATAACGCGTGTTAAAAAAATTAAGAAAAAAAAATATAAGAGTAACACTGGAATAACACGTCGTAACAAAAAAAAAGTAAAAAAAAATATATAAGAATAACACTTGAATAACACGTCGTAACAAAAAAAAGTAAAAAAAAAAATATATAAGAATAACACCAAAATAACACGTGGTAACAAAAAAAAATACTCCGTATAAGATTGGAATAAAGTGCCGTAAAAAAAATGACGTAAGAGTAACACTGGAATAACACACAGTAAAAAAAAAAATTTAAAAAACATAACGTAAGAGTAACACCAAAATAACATGCAGTAACATTGGAGTAACATAAGAGTAACACTGGAATAACACGTAATAAAAAAAAAGCTAAAAAAAATAACATAACAGTAACACTAGAATAACACGAGAATAACACGTGATAACGAAAAAAAAGTAAAAAAAATAAATAAGAGTAACACTCCAATAACACGTAGTAACAAAAAAATAATAAGAATAACACTGAAATAACGCGTGTTAAAAAAAAAGTAAGAAAAAAAAAAATATAAGAGTAACACTGGAATAACACGTCGTAACAAAAAAAAAAGTAAAAAAAAAATATATATAAGAATAACACTAGAATAACACGTCGTAACAAAAAAAAGTAACAAAAAAAATATATAAGAATAACACCAGAATAACACGTGGTAACAAAAAAAAATACTCCGTATAAGAGTAACACTAGAATAACACGTCGTAACAAAAAAAAGTAAAAAAAAATTATATAAGAATAACACTGGAATAACACGTAGAAAAAAAAAAGAAAAAACAAAAGAATAACACTTGGTAAGAAAAACAAAAAGTAACCTAATAAGAAGATTGTGGAATCATAAGAACATAAGAATAACACTAGAATAACACGTCGTAACAAAAAAAAGTAAAAAAAAAAATATATTAAGAATAACACTAGAATAACACGTGGTAACAAAAAAAAAATACTCCGTATAAGAGTAAGACAAGAATAACACGTCGTAACAAAAAAAAAAGTAAAAAAAAAAAGTATATAAGAATAACACTGGAATAGCACGTAGAAAAAAAAAAGTAAAAAAAATAAAAGAATAACACTTGGTAAGAAAAACAAAAAGTAACCAAATAAGAAGATTGTAGAATCATATGAACATAAGAATAACACTACAATAACATATTGTTAGTACCAACTCACCGTAAGAACTCAACTCACGAGATCCCGCCTCTATATATATATATATATATATATATATATATATATATATATATATATATAATTGGGATCCTGTGCGAACCAAATGTTCGGTGCGAACCTACGAACTTAATGGTAGCCGTTAGATTGAAACAATAGGCAGCTACCTCTATTCAATTTCCCGTAAAGCCAAACCCCAATCTCACCCCTTATCCTCTCCCATCCCCTTATTCTGTCACTTTAAGCCATTGTCGGCGACCACCAACATCACTGACGACCACTTAAATGACCACCAGCAACCCTTGTCACCGTTAGTTCCCGTCCTTCTCTTTTCTTACCTTCTCTCTCCACTCGCGCAATCCTCGTCGACATCCCATCGTCTGCACCACCGCTCATGTTAATTGAAGTCGCCCTCGCTGAATTCATTTCATCATTCCTAATTTTGGTATTTATTTCCCCCATTTTTGACCTAATTCAAATAAATTGAACCCTAATTTGACGCTTTATATTTATTTTTCATTTTCAACATTTGAAAATGGTTAATTTCGCTACATAGATCATAAATTTTGTCATTATCTTTACTTTTCAAGAATCTCACTGTTTTAATTAGTTATGTATGTGTGATTATTGTTTAATTCTTCTTTGTAAAAGTTTCAGCTAGTAGCACAAAATGTGAAAGAAGCGGAAATCGCCGACCAAGACTTACTGCTTCTAGTATAGAATGTTTCATAACATTATGAACACTTTCGATTATTTATTTTATAAATATGTTTTAAATTACTTGTTGATGAATTTTATGCTCGGAAATTATTGAAGTTTTGATAATATCAGTTTTCTACAAGCTTATAATAGTTCGAATATTCGATTATTAATTAGCAATGAATTTTTTTCTTATTAAAATGTCTCGTATTGTGTTTTGTGCGTTGGAATCAACTTGATTTGGTTTTGTTTTGATTTTATGGTTTTTATGTTCATTGTTATTTGTTCATCAAGTTAATTTTATTTGGTTGTCGGTAAGACCCGTGTATGGGTATTTATTGTGAAAGAGGTTGATTATGGTGGTAAATGGGGAAAATTTGATTATCGTTAAGACCCGAGTATGGGTTATTATTGTGAAACAGGTGCAATATGGTTGGTAAATGGGGGTGATTTGGTTGTCGTTAAAACCCATGTATGAGTTATTATTGTGAAACATATGCATTATGTTGGTAAATCGGACGTTTTAGGTATGTCGTAGCATTAAGACCCATAGAACAGTGTTAACTGAAGATTGATAATGTGCTAAACAGGTGTTTCTATAGCTGTAAATCTTCAAGTAGTTTACTATAAGACCCTTCTTTAGAGAAGGATCATTTTAAAGCTTGAATAGCATGTATCAAGTTTATTGTTGTTTAGTTTGTCACCGTCTGTTTTTCTCATACTTTACTAATACTGTGTCGTTCATGAATCAAGTTTGTGTATAGATATGATTCCTTAAACATGTTGGCGTCAATTGACAGCAATTGTGACTGTGTCCCCAATCATCGAGGAGTCCACAATGATCGACAAGAATGGCACATTTGTAGTGAAGCAGGGCATATCTCTCACTCTGCACACATTGGATATTGTTGATATTAACATCTGACGATCCAACTTGACAACTAAAATAGGTTAGCCATGCATAAAAGTGTACTAGAAGAAACTGATCATGTAATATGTGGGTAACATGGGGAGTGGCCATGCATAGAAGAGTACTAGAAGAAACTGATTATGTAATATGTGGGTGACATGGGGAGCCATTTTCCTGTGTAATTGGTGAGGTTGAGGGTTATTACATTTACTAATTTATGAGCATATGTAGTCGGAAATGGTGGCGAGTGGTACGGTGCCGCAGCTTTCCTTGTGATTTGGTGGGTCGTGGGTTGACTGCTAATGGGGTGTCGTGGATCTTGGTGAGTTGTCCTTGGTGGTCGGTGACAACGTGGTCAGTTGCACTGGTCAGCGAGGACGAGGTAGGGTGGTTGTCGTGGTGGATCTGGGTGAGTCCGCGGCGGCTGCGGGTCTGTGGTTTTCGGAGAAGAAAAGGTTGGTGATGGTCGTGTAGAGTGCGCGCGCCTATGGCGGTGATGTGGTGGTCATGAGGTGTGTGATGGTGTTCATGAATGGTGGGGCAGGTTGTGAAGTGGGTGGCTCTCATGGTGGTGGTGACGTGGGTGGCAGTGGAAGGGTGGTTGGTGGTAGATACATCTACTAATACTACTAGATGCATTTAATAATACTATTAGATACATCTTTGATAGATGTATCCGGCATTATAAACATATGTATCTGGGTTAGTTATATGTGTATCTGTTTTGGTGATGGTAATGGACAACACTGAGAGATAGGGAAAGTACTTGGCTTTAGCTCCCTCGTAACGATGTCGGCCCGTGAATTCTTCCGAGCGATGTCTACAGATGTCTACAAATTAGAGCAACCCCTTACCAGATTACGTTGGTTTAAGAAATAAGTATTACTAGAGTTTATATAATGTTATGCTTTGTTATATGTCTACAGATGTTGCTCTACAACATGTTGAGACAGAAAAGAGGTTGTCTTTTATCAAAGCATGGGAAGAAAGTGAGAAAACTAAAGCACTTAACAAGTGAGTTTGTTGTTGATTTTTTCGTCGTAAATAAACTCGTCATTCTCAACGATTACCATATGAACTAGTTGACATTTGCGTTACTCGTATATTGTGACAAAGAATAATGGAAAACTTTTGATTATTTTTGTATAACAGAGCACAGAAAAAGCTGTCTGCTCTTGATGCATGGGAGAACAGTAAGAAAGCATCAGTAGATGCTAAACTGAAGAAAATCGAGGTGCGTAAATTAACCATTCTCAAGTTTGTGTAATGCACATATATATATACATTATCGGTTTCACCATTGACCTTCGTGAGCAGGAAGAGCTGGAAAAGAAGAGGGCAGAACAAGCGGAAAAGCTGAAGAACTCGGTAGCCCAATATCACAAGGAAGCGGAAGAGAAAAGGGCGTTGGTTCAAGCCAAAAAGGGTGAGAACATGCTCATCATTGAAGAGAAGGCTGCGAAATACCGTGCTACGGGTTATGCTCCTAAGAAGTTTTGTGGTTGCATGTCATTCTAGTTCACCCAGGGAAGATATAGATTCACAAGAAGACAGGATTTAATGCTGCAGTTTGTAAGTGTAACATTAGTTATACTTAGGTTGGTTAATCAAGTTGATCAGTTATCTAAGCAGGTGTCAGTGAATTAGCTGCAAGTCTGTAATTGTAATGTTGATATGAACAATGAATAGTTCATATTTTGTGATCCAAAATTCTGTAGTTTGTCAATGAGATCACCTTTTCTGTTCCTGTTCAATATTAGCTCGCCTGCCGTGTCGGACACTGGACACTCGAACATAGGTAGGACATGAGATTTCATTTCAGACCACAAACTTGGATTTTTTTCATAACATAGCCAAATCCGAACCTCTGACACGCACCCGCGTCCGATACTTCTAAAGGAGTCCAAGCAACATAGAGACAGAGATAAACTTCTTCCCTGTTTTCGAGGGCGGTAGAATTGAAAAGACTCACCCAGCCCCAATACCTTTAGACTTTAGCTAGCTAGATACATGTCTTTAACTTTACTACACATATACCTTTAACTAGCTAGATACCTTTCTTTAAGTTACTAGTTACATACCTTTAGATAGCTAGATACATTTCTATAACTTTACTAAATACGTATATTTAACTAGCTAGATACACTAATTTACATTACTAGATGCATATGTTTAGCTAGCTAGATACACTTTTTTAACTTAGTAGATACATACCTTTTACTAGCTAGATACATTTATTTAGGTTACTAGATACATATGTGTAGCTAGCTAGATACATGTCTTTAGGTAGTTAGATACATTCTTTTAAATTATTAGATACATACATGTAGCTTGTTAGATACATTTCTTTAAGTTACTGGATACATAACTTTAACTTGCTAGATACACTCCTTTAAGTTACTGAATACATAACTTTACCTTGCTCGATACATTTATTTAAGTTGTTAGATACATACGTATACCTTGCTAGATATACTCCTTTAAGTTACTAGATACATAACTTTAACTTGCTAGATACACTCCTTTAAGGTACTAGATACATAACTTTAACTTGCTAGATACATACTTATACTTTACTAGATACACTCCTTTAAGTTACTAGATACATAACTTTACCCTGCTAGATACATTTATTTAAGTTGCTAGATACATACTTATAGCTTGCTAGATACACTTCTTAAAAATACTAGATACATTACTTTAAACTATGTGCTACATACCTGTAACTTGCTCGGTACATTCCTTTAAGATGCTAGATGCATACTTATAACGTGCTAGATACACTTGTTACAAAGACTAAATACGCTCCATTAAGTTACTTGTTACATAACTTTAACTTGCTAGATACACTCATTTAAATTGTTAGATACATAATTAATGGTAGATACACTACTTTAAATTACGTGTTACATACCGTCAGTTATGAAATATAGATGGTTAAGGTCACTTATGTTAAACCTTTTCTTCTCGTAAATTAATAATCTATTTAATTTAACGAATTATTCAGATAAACCAATTAGATACATGTATTTAATTCAAAAAAATATATATTTAGCAACCATTACAAGTTACAGCCAAAATGGAAGTAAGTTGGTTTTAGCATCAACTAGAAGATCATGTAGGTAAGGAGTCTTAAGGACACTCATGTCACTCTCGTCACACTATAACAACCATATCAACACTCCCATCACCATAGCAACCACCACCTCGGACGATTTCAACCACACCTAATTTCATCTTTCTCAATCCACACCTAAAACTCCATCACCTTTAATCGTCGCCGGCCAACCCTTGACCCCACTACCATCGACGCATTCATCTCCGCTCGATTAGCTAGTTTTTTGAATCCAAATCTGTCGACTAGGTCACAATAACGATTGCTCTTCCAAAGTCTATTTCGTTAGCAGTAAATCTAGAATCAAATAAAAATTGAAATAACTAACTCGTATTAGCAGATAGACGCGCCGGGATGTCGGAAATGGACGGTCAGATTCGATGAAGTGAGTTGCCGGAGAAGGTAAGTAATGGCCGCAACAATGGCGCTTGGAGAAGTGGAAAAGCAAGGTCGTCGGCAAATATATAACCGGCGTCGGAGCAGCAGCAGGGTAGACGGTGAAGGTTGACGGAAAGTTAATAGGATGAGGAAAGTTGAGGGTTGGGTAGAAAGGGTAATTGGAAAATGTCAGTATGTTGAGTCTTCTTATTATTTGATTTCTTCCCTTTTTAGGTGAGTTCGTACTGTTCGTACGGAACTTCAGTTCGCACAGGATCCCGCCCCTATATATATATATATATATACTCTTGGACTTGCAAGATTTGTATCATAAATCATGTCTTGGAACCTCATAATGTTTTTGATTTGTTCTACACTTCTAGACATATACTGAATTAAATTGTACTGAACTGATCTACCCGAACTTTTATACAGGAGAAATTGAATTTAAGAATTGAACTTATAAAATTAGAGCTAAATTTAAAAAGTTGTTTTTAAATCTAAATGAACATAGCCTTGACAATTCACATTTGTGATGCTCATTTTTTGTCACAAGTTTGAAGTTTTATTTTTTGGGTAACCCAAGGGAACACCCGAACATCGGGCAATCCCGAAGACCAAATAAGTCATCAAGGTAACCCTTGATGGCCCGTAACCGCAGCACTCCCGTCTAGGGAGTCGAACCCGGGACCTCTTAATTCGTTGTCATATTACAACGCTTCGAGGCACTCCCACGCTCCACTATAATCAAGCGACTTTAGTTCACCAACTTAAAGCTGAACCATATTTTTAAGAGGTATAACCTATGTGGCGAAAAGTGTTCCACAATATAAAAGTAAGGGTTTCCGTTTATTTTCATTTATAAAAGGATGACAAGTAGACAACTCCCTTGTTGCCCGTGTGGCTGTGTGTAGATTTAACAACTTGGCAATTTGTCTGTGAATAAATAAAATGATTAAAAGGAACAAAAAAGAGCCTTCACATGAGATTAAGACACTGCCTACGGACTAGTAAGCACCCAATCATCATAACTTTTACGGAGTACTAGACAGTAAGACAGCGGTAGAAAATCACGGAATTTCATTCAAAGTTAGGTAATATTCGTGATAAGTTTAAGATATGTCAAAAATATATCAAACTATCCTACTTATTACGTAGAAAATACTAAAAAAATTATCATTATTACCATTATGTGGTAGTATTTGACATGTTTTTAACCTGAAGCCTTAAACAAGACTTACCAATATAATATACGAAAAACAATTTCTGAAACATCTAACGTATCACATCCTTGGGGTGATCTCGTAGTTCCAACGGGTGGAGTAGATAATGAAACTAATGATGGTAAATTGGTAATGCTGAAAAATTGGTCTTATATTTGAATATACCAGTACTACACTACTACTACAACAATAACAATATATTACATTAATGATGATTTAGTCTTGGATTACATTAAAATATTAAATTAATCATCTCCTTAATCTAATCCAAAGATGAAATGGTACACAAAACCTAATTCTAGAGGTTATGAGGATTCGAACGCAAGACCTCAAGGTCATCATACATACATCCATACTCCGATACCATGTGAAAGAACAATCTAAACTAATAAAATTAATGGTTGCGACCCAATCAATAGTTTTCCATTTGTATTTGGTGATAATTGTCATAATTTGTTTAGTTTTTGTCTTCGTATGCCAGAAACAATGAAAAGCTATGAAAGACGAAGCTTTTTTAACATCATATATATTGAGTAACATTAAGGGTCCTAAACTCCTAATACTAAACTTCAATAAATATTAACAAAACATTAGTAGATCATTTAAGCTTTTTATTTATTTATTTAATTTGTGCGATAGGAAATCTAAGAATGTAGGAGGATCAACACTCTTGGCGTACATTGGAGGCAACAGCTCGAGCCCAAAATTTGATTTGGGCCTTCATATCCTGGCTCGATGTCGCCTTTGGGTCAACCCAATCAGGGACGGTGGGAGCATCCGAGAAATAAGGCTTCATAACTTTACTATCTAAGCTAGCGTGTCTTTGTAGTCGTCCAGGACGTATTTGGGTTACATTTGAGGTTAAGTCCATGTTGTCGGTCGAGAAGCCCAAGTCCTTGAAACCTTGCAATTCCTCGATTTCTAGAGCACTTAAGCTCTTTTGTGACTTGATTTTGTTGTCAAGAGTGTGGATGTTAGAGTGATCAATTTTGGTAGGGTTTTTCATCTTGGTTGGCTCCTTTTTTCTAGGCGTTTTGTTCATGGAGTTGCTAGGATTTTGCTTTGTGCCCTGTGAAGACATAGAATTGGAAGAAGTTTCAATGTCATTGATTCGAGACAATACCATGTTGTACCTAATTATAGTACAAAAATTTCACTTGAAACCGATATATCATACTCCTTCGGTTTTTTTAATTTATTATGACGTTATATGAAAAAAAAAAAAAAAACAGGGGGCCGGGAATATATGGTTATTATATTATGAAAAAAAATTAAACTCCGAAGGCAATCAATTGGACTATTTTTTACCAACTACACAATAATAACTTAATACTAAGTCATACTAGAAGACCTATTAAAATTACAATAGTTGGAAACTAATATGTTCAAAGATCATACTCCGTATAGTGTAACGGTATAAGCACAATCAAACGGGGTTACAAAAAATTGAAGAGATCAACGACTCTACACATCCCATATTCCCATGTATTCATGATGAACATAAAATACTGGGTGTTATAGCAGGCTTGTAACAAATGAAGTTTTACAGACTTTCGAAACTATTTTACTAGTATATCTATATGATTAACTAGGTGAAGTTAATAATTTTAGTCAATAGTAATTAGTACAAGTAACTAGGATGAGATGAGCTTATAATCAGTTACTCAGATTCAGTTGAAAGTGTATGTAAATTTTTCATATTTGTAACTAAAAATGAGCGGTTTAAGTGTCGTGTCCTATCATCCCAGAAGAAGTGTTATGTCGACACAACAAGCTAAAATGAGTATCGCCAAGTAGCAAAATGGGATGGATGTCTGATCTTAAATTAGGTGAATGGCTAATTAATTCTCTAAACACCATGAAATTCAAAAGCAACCATGTATAAGTGTTTTACCTAAGATCATACTTAAACTATTTTCATATGAAGTTATCAGACACAGAAAAACATTGATTTAGTAGTGCTAATATAAGGTTGATTATTACTCCGTATTAGACAGTATATGAGGGACGTAAAATCCATGTCTTTGCTTAGGAAAATGGTCGAAAACATACATAAGAAGTAACATATATATTAAGAGAAAACAAAAAAACATGATTATTGAATTGACATTAATATATACCTTAGGATTGCATTTAGGCGGTAACAACAATGAAAGATCAACAGAAGCTCCTCTACTCAATTTAGTCACAGCAATAGGACCCTTCTCTTGCAACAAAGCCGGTGATTCTACCGACACTTTCCTACACAAATTCCCACCCTTTTCAACGTCTGTCGCAATAATAATGCTTGACGCTTCATTAGCAACCCTACACGGTGGCAAAGACATCATACGGTCCAATCTTCGAGTCGAATTAGGCATTGGCATAGCTTGCCTAATCAAGTCACCCATTCTTGGCTCATCTTCCTCTTCCTCTTCCTCTACAAGTTCATATTTCTTACCTTTTCCTAAGGAAGTCGGAAGAGAAGGCGCTCGACAAAGGTTATTATTCATTTTTATAGAGTGGTAATCCGGTGAGCTCAGAGTATTATCCTTTGTGGTGGTTGAGGAAGGACAAGGATCAGAGTTAGACCTTACCATAAATTTAGATGATTTTGATTTAGATTTGTTATGCAAAGTGTTACCAAAGAACCAAGTATGTTCTAATAAGAGATTACTAAGTTGCCCTTTATGTTGTTGATCCATGAGATGTCTTATGTGGCTAGTATTTGAGCTTTAATTAGATCAACCAATCTAAAGCTAAGCTTTGAAGTATATTTGTGTGATACTAAGACTTTTCTCTTTTACACAAGATTCATGTATGTTATGTATGTGTATGTGTATGTGTATGTGTATGTGTATGTGTATGTGTATGTGTATGTATGAACAACCCCACTTGGGAGATCCAAGGTTTATCGTCTTGTTATAATTAGTTTATTGTATGATATTTGATGCATTGATAGTTGTGCATGGAGTGACTTGGGTTGCCTGGCCATGTGACCACAACCAATCATTTCATAGTATTACATATTTACATGTATTAAATTTGTTATTATTACTATATACTATTACTATTTGAGCATTAGTTTATTTGGCCGAAATTGAGAGGTTAAACGTAATTTAGTAAAAGCATTATTGTTGCTTTAATCGTAAAAAAGTCCCTTCTTTAATTTGGAGATTATAATTTGTTAATTACTCTATAGTCTATCCACAAGAGACAAACAACTTATATTATATTAATTTCCAAGATATAAAGTAATCTCCATAAACTTCTGGAGTATGACTAAAATTATAAAATTATTGACTCTAAGCTTAATTTATATGCATGACTAATTTAATAGTCCGTGTAAATAGTACCACTATAATACTCGTACAAGATAGTAGTAAACAGAGTAGAGGTATAGTTTAAGAAATTAACTCATAACGAAAAATTAGAACTTTAACGAATATAATCTATACAATATACATCAAACACTTGGCTGAGATTCTTAGTTTCATCTTACCAAGTATGCTAACCTATAATCAATATGTTTTCGTAACATTTGTCACACAATAAGTAAAATAAAATCCCATACCAACAAAGTACATAAACAAAATATTTACAGAACTTTCATTGTACAAGTGTACAACTATTTAGGGATTTACGAAAGTATGTAACCTGGTCTAAACTTTAAACTTAATTAATATCTTATTTCCAATTTTTTTAGTTATGTTAAGCCATAAATTGAATTAGTAATTTCACTGTTAACAATGTCAATCACTTTTCTAATTGAAATGGGGATAAGCTAGGTTAACAAGGCCCAATCTCTATATATTGTTGTTAAGTGAAGGAATAATGAGGGAAGAGGAGGAGGGGAGGATGTATTGCTTACCTTAGATAGAAAGGTGGAAGAATTAAGCGAAGCCAATAGCAAGGCGACCTTAGCAAACGCGTTAGAGGGTTTTCTCTATTTCCTCAAAAGTATGTAATAGATGGTCCATTATCTTTAATAGGTTCATTTTAATATATTATTTCTCATATAATTACCATCATTACTTAAGTTATGGCCGGTTGATAATTTCGGAATAATACGTAGACTTTTAAAAGATAATGAAGAGTGAAAATAATAGAGTATCCAAATTGCATACTCCGTAGTTAACAACCCATGTGCACAAACTTCCAATTTTTGTTGTTGTTTGGTACCTATATCAAACAAATAAGATGTTGCATCACTATTTCACTATCCTTAATTAATTTGTTACGAATATTTGATTTGCTTAAAAATTATTTTATACATTCATTCGAATTATATTACAGAAAATAATACTTTGTACCCAATGTTATTTCGTTAAAATTTTATAGCACTAAATTTAGTGATGTCTTCTATTAAAGGGTAAATTTTAACTAGATTAGACGTACTCCCTGTTACAATTTACCTTGGTGCAATTTGCACATAATACTTCCACTGATTTACACGGTTCAAGCAAGGCATTTTTGGTAGATGGATGGTCCTTCAATTGCATGGATTAACTTTTTTTTTTTAAAATGTTGTAATTATTACAACTCGTCTCACTAAAGACGGATAATATTCGTCTTCAGCTTGATCAAGCTAATTAATAGTACCCGTCTTTAACTAGAATTTGTAAATTATCATTCTTTCGAAGTATCTAATGATTGAAGTCCAGCTACGTAGGTCTAGATTACAGAAGCGTAATAATGATGTTAATATGGCACTTATTATAAGTTATAAAGAGTAACACCCTACCATATCATATGGAGTACTATGATGTTCCACCGATGACAATATTTAATTTTAGGCAGAGAATCCAAGATACATGCGTGTAATAGAGTAACACAAATTTCCGAATGACGGGAATATCCGTCACAACTTTGTGACATGTCAAATATTACCTACTTAAATAAGGAAAGACACGTCGTTTGTGATTTTTTAGACATGTCTTATTTACCCAAGTAAAAAATACTTGATCCGCTAAATACTTATGACGAATATACAAGTATCCGTTATAAAAGAGACTTATTGATAACGTAAAGCCCAATAAAAGGACCTAAGTATGACAAAAGATTGTCATAGGAACCCGAAATTCAACTCTGAGACTTTAAGGACCTCTATTAATTTAGGCCGTTAACTTTCATACTAACTCAAGTGACCTCCATCCTCCATCCCCCTCTCACGTCCTTACTTCTTTGAGTATGAAATGGATGTGTGTCACTCGTGCCAAGGTGCAGACTTGGTATGAGACATGCTTTTTAGACGATATCACTCGCTTTTGAATAAGGAGAAAATGGCAAAGTACAAGAGTATTGTGCAACGGAAAGATTGAAAGTATTATTGGACATACTTACAAGAGTTTGTACAATGCTTTTGATAAGACGGAAATAAAGATTACAATATTGAAGGCTTATATGAGAATAACTATACACTTGTATGATACTTGTGTGTGTATGAATTGATTGGTAAGTTGATTAGAGAATGAGGCCTAAGGCCTCCTATTTATAGGCCTAGGATAAGGAGGTTAGAATGAATAGGTTTCTCCAATGCTCCTCTTGGTCGAATAGGTGCCAATCGTGCCCCTTGGGCTTGGCATGCGCAAATGAGGGGAGGAACCTTTGGTTCCTCTTCCTAAGTGGCGTGTGGGACGAAGGAGTGCGACCTTCGTTCCCCTTGGGAAGTGGCGGCACATGTAGGGGATTCGTTACTCTTGATGTGTCGTGAACATGTGTGATGGACGAAGGGGTGCCTTCGTGCCTCTTCGTGCTTGGCGTGAACGGGTGAGAGCAATCCCATTGTCATGTCGTTCCTCTTCACTTCTGTTGGCGCCAAGTATTATGTCTAAGGGGGCTGTATTGGGTGGTTATATTTGAGGGGATGTATCTAATAGGGGGGGGGGGGGGGTAATGGTAGTTATTTAGAGGTTCAATGTATCTAGGCAAGGTGCTTGTATGTGGACAAGAGACTTGGGAACAGTGGCGGACCTAGGAGCCCAAGAATGGGGGATCACAATTGAAAAAAAAATGGTCGACTAGTATAACAATATCATTAATGATTCAACTTCATCATCGTCATTATACAACATCATCGTACACACGTTAAAAGAAATTACAAATATTAAAGATTTAAAGTCGTCCGACGAGATTCCGGGTCCTAAAAACGCTTCAATATATCATAGTCACTAATTTACGCAAAACAAGCCTTTCGTTTACCGCAAATTCTCATTTAAGACGGACACAATTCGAGTATTCGTATTAAGCTTAAGCCTTTCTTTTACCGCAAAAGTTTTGTATTTATTCTTATCGTGTCATAGTATTTGACCTGTCTTATGCTTAAGACGGATAATACCCGCCTTAAGCAAGACTTACCATTCTTTGACTATACAACTATACACCTTTTCTTTGTCATAATTAAAAAAAAAGGCGAGTAAATTTCCAAATTAGGATTTGAAGTTTGAGCAACTTACACCAAAATGAGGGAATTGTGGCCTGTGGGTATTGAGTTATTCCAAGTTTTTGGGTGAAAATTTTTAAGAAAAGAAAGGAAAGAGGAGAACCTTAGAAGAGGTAGAGTCAAGCAGTTAGCAAAAACTAAATTGATAGCTATGACGGTTCGAATCCGCGTCACGTTGAGGGAGATTATACACTTATCCGCTAGACCATTGCCGCATTGCTTAAACTTCAGGCAAAGAAATAATATACATACCTTACGAACAATTAATTTAAAAAAAATTCCAAAAACCCAGGGTGCGCACGTGCGGTGCTGTGCGCACCCCTGGGTCCGCCACTGCTTGGGAACATGGCCCTTGGTCGCATTGCTTGACATATTCGCACCTCTTGACTTCATGACGCGTCACCAACTCATGAAAAATGCGAGTCGTGACATTCTCCCCCACTTGAATTGTTGACGTCCTCGTCAACCCCCAATAGGCGTGACCATGTCCGTAGATAGCAATTTTGTAGGTTTATCACTGTCACGCTTTCCACGAACTCTAAGGTTAGCTTGAGGTTAACCTTTGGGTATGATCTTAATTATTTGTCTTGAATCGCCAAAGGTTATCCATTTTGTCTCATAGGGTCTCGTTCTTAGAGACTTGTTTATCAACATTCGATCTTGGACTTTGGTTAATAGGTTGGTCTTCCGTTTGACTATTGTTTGAGTTCCCAACGTCTTATTGCTTGTCGGTTAACTCTAGTATAACCATCCAATCTTATAACTTCTTCATGATCGGGCAATTACGTACGTAGTGACCTCCATTGCAAGCATAACATGTGTATTTCTTACTTGACTTGGAGTTCGTTACTTCCTTGAGTTTGTTCTTTCTTGGGGTTATCATCTTCTTTTTCATTCGGGGCTTTCCCAATATTTCTTCCAGTGGGCGGCCCACTTGTCGTGACAAATCGGCAAGTGAGCCGGGTAGAACCCATTCTTCCCTTATCTTGATATCATAGGATTTTTGTTTGTTGATAAGGATAAGTAGGTTCGGTAACCAACGCCATGACCCCACTCTTCTCAACCATTCGACACCAAGTAATACCTCGTCGCATTCGACATCAGCAACCATAAAGTTAGTTACCCCTCGCCAACCTCCAATTTGGATAGGCACATCATACGCCATTCGGCACTCGAGACATGTCGAGTGTTTGTTTGGCTTGACGGTAGTCTTGACATAGGAGTAACGAATGCAATCTTGTCCGGCCCTTTTGATAGATAAGATGTTGTGTAACGCCCTCGGATCCATTGATATAATAGCCTCCACATTATTGATTTTTCATTGAGTCGTCCATATAGAGTAGACTGGTAGAACAGCGTTGACCTCTATGGACATTTCTGTGGTTGGTGCTTCGTTGTTGATTTCATTTTGTGAAGTACATGTGTCATCTGACGGTAACACATCTCCGCTTTTGACTTGCATCTCATTGATTTTGGCTTTGCCTTTCCTATCTGACGGTAAGACATCACCGCTTTTGACTTGCATCTCATCGAATTTGGCTTTGATCTTCCCGTTTTCTTTCGTACCAGTATGTTGATCGTTCTTTTCAGACATCTTCTTCTGTATAGAGCATTCGCGTATGTGCTAAGGCCTTTGACATAAATAAAAAGCATCCGTCTTTGGGTACGAACTTCTCATCCCGTGAACCTTTGCTTGCTCGGAGTGTAGAAAATCTACGGTCTTTGCATTTCCGTGTCTTATTTGGCACCAAAGGAACACGTATATGGCCATCAATGATAATGGCCTTATTGCTCTCAAAATAAAGTGACGGGCGCGGCGGCCTGAATTCCATTCCCAAGACACAGTCATGATCATCCATCGTCATTATGGTAAAATCTGTTGTTCCCTCCCAATCTCCTACCCGGATGGGTACCTCATGGGCAGTTCCATGGATAGGTATTGATTGTGAGTTTACGCCTTTCAGGGTCTCGGACCCTCCATCATACTCGATACCCAACCTCGTGGCTATTGCCTCAGTCACGAGATTATGGGATGCACCAGTATCAGATCAAGTAGAGATATAGTGTGCTCTCCATTTACCTTTGCGTCAACGAACATTAAGTTGTGGTCCTTGGTAGGCGAACGACCTCCCTTAGGTATATATCCTTGGCAAGCACCAGCGTCCCAGTGTGCTTTGGACTTCTCCTTTGGGTCCTTGGACATGTTGTTGATCAAGTGTAGGGTTTCCACCTCCTTATCCTCATCGGACTCGTTCTTGTCCGGAATCGCCTTGGCCATGGCGTTTAGTTTCTGCTTTGTGGGGCAGTTACGTAAGAAATGTGGACCCTCATATAGGAAGTAATTATATTGACTCCCCGCCAGACTGGACTCCGCGTTCTCCTTGGACTTGCGCTTGTTGTTGTCCTTGAGATAGTTCCCAGGTCTTGGCTTAAAACGGTCTGAGGTTATCTATCCTCCACCGTTCACAGGTGAATTCGTAGTGAAGTCCTTCTTTGGTTCACTCGAATCGCCATGTAAAGACTCGGTCGCAGCAATCGCATCGCTCATGGCTTTTACACCCCTACGTTTGAGTTCTTGTTTAACCCATTTCTTGAGGTCGTCCATAAAGTAGTGAAGATATAAGTTTTCGGGCATACCATCGACTTCTAGTAATAGGGATGTAAATTGCCTTATATACTCCCGAATAGATCCCATTTGTTTCAAGTTCCTTAATTTCTTTGAGGCAAGTTCTGCAGCATTCTCCGGATATAACTGCTTCTTGAATTCAGTTTTGAACTCGTCCCATGTGGTGATAGTACATGTATCCCGTTGGATGTCAATTTCTTTTCTTCTCCACCATAATATGGCGTCCTCTGTCAAATAGAGCGTTGATGTGCCTATCTTGGTTCCCTCGTCCATTAGATGGACATTCCTGATTTAGCGCTCCATGCTCCATAGAAAGTTGTCAATTTTCTTGGAATCACGTTCATCGTTGTATTTCGATGGTTCAGGAACTTTCACCCGTGGGGTGTCCGTCCTGACTGTGTTTCCATCTCCCCTTATGTGGAGAGAACCAATCTTGACCCTTAAATCATCAACGACTCTAGAAAGTTCGTTGATCAAACCAATGGCTTAGCTCAATTGGGGCATAGGCGAGTTTTCCTCCAAGACCGTGATTCTTTGACTGACTTCGGTCATGGCATCACGACAAGCGCCTATGTTGCCTTCTATCTTGCCTAAGCGTGCTTCGGTTGCGGCCTTCTTATTCTTGGCCTTTTCGGTCGTGGGGTTCATTTCCGATCCAGACATTTCCTTTGGACGAGTGATATCACGAGCAAACCTGCTCTGATACCACGTGTCACGTCTTTACTTCTTTGAGTATGAAATGGGCGTGTGCAACTCGTGCCAAGGCGCAGCCTTGGTACGAGTCAGGCTTTTTAGACGATATCACTCGCTTTTGAATAAGGAGAAAATGGCAAAGTACAAGAGTATTGTGCAGTGGAAATATTGAAAGTATTATTGAAGATACTTACAAGATTTTGTACAATGCTTTTGATAAGACGGAAATAAAGATTACAATATTGAAGGCTTATATGAGAATAACTATACACTTGTATGATACTTGGGTGTGTATGAATTGATTGGTGAGGTCTAAGGCCTCCTATTTATAGCCCTACGATAAGGATGTTAGAATGAATAGGTGTCTCCAATGCTCCTCTTGGCCGAATAGGTGTCAATCGTGCCCCTTGGGCTTGGCCTAAGTGGCGTGTGGGACGAAGGGGTGCGACCTTTGTTCCCCTTGGGAAGTGGCGAAGGATTACGTGAGCAACCCGGAGGAAATAAACACACGGACAAAAATGACAGACAGCAAAAGAAGTGCTCTACTAAAAAAAAATTATCTTTAAGCCATTGACTCTGATATCATGATATAATTTAACTGGAAGAGTTTCTGATTTTATTCCCTTGAATCAAATATGACCAAATGTACATCCTTATATAGTATAACGACGTAACAAATAATAATAAACCTAACGAAATCAAGAAACAACAATAATTAGGAAACTAAGTCCATAAAATATCACAATAATCCTCCAAGTTTACCAATGTTTCATCAATAACTTTTTAAATGATACTATGAAAATGGTTACATTGATTAAGCAAGCATGATAATTACAACAAATATTTTACTTAATACTAAAAAAATAAAATTGAATGGTGAAAGGCAACCTAATTTGACTATCAGTCTATCACTATGTACATTTGTATAGGCGAAGTTGTTGCAACTTAATTATGAATATGAAGTGTCATAAAACTGAGGTTATACATGCACGTTTGATTAGAGCATGTCTGAGAAGCTTCACATCTTTAGGGTAACTCTTGTCAAGTGATGTCCACCATTCAATATCAGTAGGCAGATAATGGAGAGTAACATCTGAAGAATCACAAAGTAATGGAAGTGAAAGTGGAATCATCTTCAACATAGGGCAACTCTCCTTGCTTATGTTATTAAGAGAACTACAAAACATTAATCCCCTACATATACTCTCTAACTCGGGCAAATTACACAATGTCAATGTCTTCAGTTTTGGAAGCAAAAGTAAACCCGTCTTAGACCCGACAATTGATGCATCTCCTTCATTAGCTGATATAATCTCGGTCATGTTTGGACAGTTGACAAGCTCTATCTCTTGCAGGTTTGGTAGTAGTTGCTGTTCTAGCAATGCAACCGGGAATAACGTCTTGATTCTAGGGCAACTATAGATGTGCAGCTTTTGGAAATGGGAAAATGTTTGTGGTGGAGTTGGTGTAGGAAGTGATGGTGTGGGTGACCATAAGTAGTCTATCCCTTCACAGTTCCTCATCTCACACACCTTTAGTTCTGATGCTGTTTTTAAGGTGGGTATAGCATCAATTAGCCCTCTTTCGCGGGACTGACAGTCGTTGATTCCTAGGTATTGGATGTTTCGTGGAAGAAGAACGCCCTTTTTTCCTCCATTCAAGCTACTTTTACAGACTGATACAATCCGATCCACGCCACTTAACCGACCTTGGTCCCGAGATGGTACAGAGTAGTCGGAAGCTCCAAGAAGGATAAAGTTGTAGTTCTTGAGCTTCCAGTGATGTCGAGATTCAATGAATTTAACCCACTCATTCATATCAAAAATTGACCTGCAATTTATTCTCTCAAGGTGACTTAATCCCATAAGGTGTTTTCCTTTTAGGGTTTGGCTGAGGTTGAAAACCTGCAAATTGTACAGCCTAGGGAGAATCCTGCTAAATGGGATTGATAGATCTTTGATTTGAGACAAGTCAAGACGTCTCAGGTTAGTAAGAAGGTCTAGTCCATCAGGTGCGTCTTTGATCCTGGTGTGCCGAAAATCCAGTTCTCTTAGTTTCTGAAGCCGAGTCAATGAGGGCACGTAAGTTAGGTTCCAACAACCATTGACCAGAATTGCAGAAAGATTTTCCAAGTTGGATATGCTCTCTGGTACTCTCTTAATTCCTGTGAAAGACAAGTTAAGAACCTTGAGGCTTTTCATGTGCATAAAAAAAGAATCTGAGATATTTTCCAAGGGATTGCATTTAAGCAATAAAGTAGTAAGCTTAGGGCAGTTAGGTGACACTCCTGGTGGAATCTCGCAAATATCGTTATGAACAAACGAGGCTTTTTCGACATTTTCAGGCCATTGATCCTCATTTGGTACTTCATTTAGTTTGGCTCTTGGATAGACCATGAAGCGAGGGGAACACTTTGTGATGCTGATTCCCATATCCCTTAGTAAATCATGCATCTGCACATATTTTTCTCCATTATAAGTTTTTGCTTCTAATAAACACAAATTTTCGAGCCTATTTAAGATTGTATTCCCTTTTTGAAATTGTTCTTCCCTGGCTTCAGTCTCCTCAAGTGATCCCTCTGATATCCAAAGATCGATCAGTTCCTCTCTGAGTATTCTATGACCTTCAGGGTATAACACACAGCTTAGAAAACATTTTTGTAACCTGATATCATTCAAATGACAATAACTGAACTTTAGTACCGGAAACACCTCATTTTCCATGTCGTCTTGCCCTCTCAGAGGTTTTCTCAGCTCTTGCAAAGCATTGTTCCATTCATCAACATCGTTCACACCATTCATGGCCCGAGCCATGGTCCTTATACCAAGCGGTAAACCACCACATTCTCTGGCAATCGACCTTGCAATTATTTTAGATTTACCTGAAAGTGTGTTGTAGTTTCCAAGACGATCCATAAACAAGCGCCACGCTTCTCCCTCAGGGAGAGGTTCTACCTTAATAGATCTTTCGCACGCCATCCTACGACACACGTCCCACGAACGAGTAGTGACGACAATCTTACAATTAGTCGATGAAACAGGAACTCCTAGTTCCTGTAATGGAAAATGGTTCCACGTGTCGTCTAGAATCAACACTATTTTCCCAATCCTTGATAGGATGCTAGATAGCATGGCTGCCCTCCTCCTAGGATCTTCATCACTTGAAAGATACAAACCTACTGATCTAGCAATCTTGTTTTGCAACTCTATAATGCTACATTGACTTGCACTAACCCAATAAACATCACCCCAAATACTCTTAATGTTTTGTACACACATTTGCCCCACTAGATCTCGAGTCACCAATGGCAACCTAGTGTTGTTTATATCCAGTGTAAGACCATTTCGAAACGCACCTTGATCGATAAGTTCTTCAATCTCCTTGGAGAGCCGCGCAATGTCCTCTTTGAGTTGTATATTTGGCAATAGAAGCCTCATATTTTTCACTTTCTCGCTAATGGTGTCAATCTCGGACCCTTTTTGTCGGACGTTTCTGAACCAGAGTTCAACTTCTCTCCTCCGTTTCTTTCCGAACTGTAAGTCAGCCATGTCTAGCTCAGAACTAATATCAGATGCTCTAGCAGCCAAAACTTGAGCTTTGGTTTGAAGAATCGTCATCTTGTCGCCTAGGTTGAAGCTCTTGGCTATCAAGCCAGTTATGATGGCCATGGTATGAGTAACAGTTGCTGATTCAATAATGTTATGCTGTCAGTTATTGAACAAATTGCAAAAACAGCAGCAAGACTTGCATATACTTATACAAAAGGTAATACGAGTAACTTATAAGTGCATCATAATTTCTTATGTTGAAGAGGTCGGAAATTCATCAATTCATCCCCCGTCAATCCATTTTTAGATAAACAAAGGAAACTAACCCCACCATTTCCCTCTCGCAATTTCTCAATGAAATTTCTGTCTTTTATGGATCGTCTTGGGCAGGTGCGAAAAACCTCCAAACTACTCGACATCCAACTAGGTGAACTAAACTTCGAGATAGACCAAATATAATCAACAATACGCCATTTCTTGAACCGTGGTGAAGTTTTTTTCGAACACAATAGCGTTCCAAAGTAAGGAAGGGAAAGGGAAACGGACACAAACAAATGTTATTAACTTATAACTTATAAGTGGATCATAATTTTCAGCTCGTCTTCTTTAAGACCGATGTATCCGTCTTAATATTAAGACGGGATAAGGGACAAGTATCGTCACACATGGGCATATAAAACAAATATTTTATTTTTCCTTATGCATTATCTTGTCTTTTACTCATCACGTTGGCATATTTGACCCCTGTTAAGCTCAAGACAGATATATCCTTCTTCGAGAATTTGCCCATAATGTCAGCCACGATTGGTAAAACAAGGTATTAGGTACAAACATCATAATTGGAGAAATGATCATAATCAGGAGTTAGAATGATATTGATCACTAAATATAATTATTTCATAAGAATGGGGTTCACAACTTGACAACAATAATTCCATTTCCAAACACATAAAACCATATACGTATTTCCTTAAAACTTACTAGTAGACAATATTAACAGCCTTTAATCTACTTAAACTTAACACAGATATGAAACTGAAATAATACATTGATTAAGTAGAACAAATAATGTAGAAAAAAAAATATATAGGAGTACCTGAGATTAGTGGGTTTGAGAATCAACTTTTATTTGCACCAAGAGTTAGACTTGAAACCGTGTGAAGAAGATGAGGAAAATAGAGTGAGGAAATTAAAACAGAAGAATACAAGTTTATTATTAATACAACTTTATTACTCTCTCCGTCCCGGTCATTTGTTTACCATTTTTATTTTAGGTGTTGCATTCATTTGTTTACCTTTTTATATTAGGACGGTATAATAGAACTAATGTCCACTTGTCATCCACCAAGTACAATCACAAATGACCATCTTACAACATTTTCTTAATAAGTGTGTCAAAATCAAAGATAAATAAATAACCGGAACGCAGAGAGTATTATTATTAGTAGTAAGTAGATTGATGACCTCATTCACCTCAAGTCATGCGCAACAAACCATGCCAAATTCGTAGACTCACTCTTTGCTTCCTCCAATTTCTACATCGTAATTTACGAATCCATTTTTAAAATAATGCTAAAAAAATAAGTATTTGTCGTTTTGGGTCGGTTTCAAAATTATTTATCAAAATGGTGTCCACGTAGGTTCGGGTTTTCAAAACCTGAAACACGGAACAGACACGCCATTCCCAATGGCGTGTCTTTAATTTTTTTTTTTTTTACTAAAAAAAATTTTTTTTAGAAAAAAAAAAAAAAAAAAAATTTGGTACTGTTCACAGACACGCCAATGGGAATGGCGTGTCTCTTTCAGAAAACCCGCCATTCCCAATGGCGTGTTTGCTTTAAACCATTTTTGTAAGTTTGTCTTTTTCTACTCACTAGAAACACGCCATTGCCAATGGCGTGTTTCCTCCGTATTTTTTATTCGCGAAATCCGAGCCTACGTGGACACCATTTTGATAAATAGTTTTAAACCCGACCCAAAACAACAAATACTTATTTTTTGAGCATTATTTTAAAAATGGATTCGTTTGTAGACTCACTCTTTGCTTCCTCCAATTTCTACATCGTAATTTACAAACCCTTCATTTCCTTGTCAATGTCATAGGCTCATAGCCTCATATAGTCCTACTGTAGACCTGGCAAACGGGTCAACCGGGTCGGGTTCGGGTCGGGCCAGTTCGGGTCGGTTCAGTTCAGGTCTTTCGTTGATTTCAGGTTAATTCGGGTCGGGTCGGGTCATTTCGGGTTTCGGGTTTGTTTCGGGTTAGTTGTCGGGTCCGTTTCGGGTCAACCGGATCGGGTTATTTCGGGTCGGGTCATTTTCGGGTCAAAGAATAAGAGACAAAAGGCAATTTTAAGTATTTTCGGTTCAATTAAAGTTATGTTTTATCGGGTCATTTTCGGGTTGAGTGGTTTTGGATCGGGTTATTTTCGGGTCGGGTCAGTTACGGGTCAAGAAAGATCGGGTCATGTTCGGGTCGGGTCGGGTCTAATCGGGTTTCGGGTCACATTCGGGTGTTGTAGTTCGGGTCAATTTCGGGTCACGGGTCGGGTCATTCGGGTCGGGTCAATCTGGTCGGGTTGCTTTTGCCAGGTCTAGTCCTACACTCATACCATATAAAATTACTTGCTTCTTAACATTAATTTTAAACAATACCCCGCACTATTAAATTTATAATACTGCTTTTATTTTATTTATATGTTGAATATGTTGAAATGATTTAGATACTCCGTATCATACCATATTGACATCGGCACTCGATCCTCCGTCACCAAGTTTATAAGGCAGTGATAAAGTCTTCTTCCGTGACTCCGTCACTTGTGACTTTCGTGACATACACTAAATTAATAGTAGCATTATTATTAATTTATTACCCTTTAAACCATCTCCAGGGAGATGTTACGCTAATAAGATCGCAACCCGATTTTGTTTTTAATTTCACTTTATTTATCTTGACCTACTTTCATCCTCCCAAACAGAAGGTCACGACATAGGTCAGCAACTCAATCATTTTCCATTACACAACATTCTTAATCATTTTCCACATTCTCTTATTTATACAATTATTTTTCCAAACAATTATTGTTTTATTATTGTTCAACCAATACAAATTGTACACCTAGATGTCACAAATATGGTCAATTTATTTCAACAATGGTCACAAATTGACCTTTTTATGCCAAAGATCACAAATTAACTAAACAAGGTCACAAATTAACTTTGCTTAATGATGTCATTAGCATGACTAAGTAAGGTCATGGTCTACCAATTGACCTTGTTTGGGCATGATCTTATGTAAATGTAAAACTTCTCAATTTTATCTTATATGGAGTAGATTATTATAAAGTTAATTTGTTATCCACTCTTCCATAAAGTCGTGTTATTTGATAAATAGATAGATAAATCCCGTCACAAATTGACGGACACAGAAACTTTGGAGAGACGGTCTCTCACTAAGTTATTGATAAACTATTAGATGACACTTATATAGTTATATGGTACCCTTTTATGTATTTTTTTTCTTGTACTCCACTTTTGTTATTGATGTTGGCTCAAAATATCTCTTTTATTTGGTATATGTTTTCATATCAATCATACCTATTTTATCATATAGTCTACGAAGTATCATATTGTAACCATTTTTTAGGACCTCATTTTGTAGAATACGACATTACGTCTCAATAAGTTTATTTGGAGACGGTATATTACAACCAGCTCATCTCATTGAAGACGGATACTATCCGTCACAAACTAAAGACAAATAGTGCGCTCTCACAATACGCAAATGGGGGATCTAGTTACCCTACTTACCCTCGCCATTTGTATATTATGATAGGGATATTGTCCGTATTCAGTTTGTGGCGAATAAGACACGTATTCAATGAGAATTTGTGTATAGGAGAGCACCCAAAACCCAAAACCCAAAACCCAAAACAGATAAGACAAAGCAAATAGCCAAATACCGTTAAACTAGTGTTACCGAGAAAAGCAGAGGTTCAACAATGGCGTTTTCTAGAGCATTTATTACTAGGAATTCACTACTCAAGTACTCATCTCTATCAACATCCGTATCTCTACTTAGTTTTTCTTCCATTATACCAACAATTACCACAACACGCAGCTTAACTCTCTCAGCTTCCATTTCTCCCCAACAATCGAATACTTCAACTCATCATTCTTCGTCTTTCCCACTTCAAACTATTAAACCCACTTGGAAACCCATGTGCTTGTACTATACACAAGGCAAATGTACCTTGGTAAGCTTTCATTGTTTCCACGGTTGTTGTGCACTCCAACTGTTTGATTAAATGTCTACCTGAATCACTATGCTTAGAATCATATAATGTGTTGCTTTAAAATTTCATTTATGATGGACCCTAAGACTCTTTTATCCTTTAAGGCACTACGGTAATGTTGTTGTTGAAGGTCTTGCGCAAATTATGTTTTCGGATAAATTTTAATGTCGTAGTGTATCATGGGAACGTCTTACTTATCCAGTTTTTAGCTTTTCTAAGGTGTCATATAGGCTTGTTTTTCTAGTGAAGTAGCTGTCATTAGATGTAGTTCAAGCAGGACACGGGTCATCTGAAAAATTGTCCATTTTTATACTGTAACACTTGGTTGAGGTGATCCGCAATGGTGGTTTCTTACCTCCCCATAGTCACTCTCTTTCATCATATGGGGAGCCTCATTGTTGTGGGTGGTTCCACATTATTTGAGGTGCCTCTACTTTTAGGGAAGATTCCCAAATAAATACACACACACACTTTATGTGCATATGGGGAGGTTCCCAAATTATTATGTGTATATTAATATTTTTGGGGAACCTCATCGTTGCATAGATGTAGTTATGAAATGGGGAGCGTAGGTTAAAAAGTTAGTAGAAAATGAGGTAGACGAATGAGAAAGGGATAGAGAAAATATGGAGAGTCCCATCATTGCAGATGCTCGTTACCGTCGTCCGAGTCCTTTTGGTGAAACCATCTTTGCAAAGTGCCGGCTCCTTGATTCTGCTTCTCTTGTACTGTTGTGCACAATCATTTGTGTTGTTTACTTTGAATGTCATGGAAATATAAGAATTTAAGCTTCAATGTAATAGATACTTTCTTGGCTTTTATCTCCTCTTCCTTGTTAGAGAGTATCAGTCGCAATTACGAGTCAAATACAACTTCTGTTGAAATAATTAATATCTTGAGTTTTATTATGGCACCGTCGATGAGAATTAATAATGTGGCGGTTTATTCTAAAGTATCAACAACTCAACTATGTGAATCCCTCATATACGCACATTTATCTTTGAGTGTTATTGTAACACTCCAAAATATTTTATAGTTCAGTAGTTTATTCTGAAAACAATCATCTATTAAAGATCTGGTAGCTTGAAGTAGCCATTAGGTAAACCCTAGTTTTTGCAAGACTTGAACCTGTCTCAATTCAGAGTCGTCCTTTCAAGGGCTTTCTTGCTATAAACCCGCAATTTGGGATATTAATTTTTAAACTTCTGAAGAGGGGAAATTATGGCAGTACTTCTTCTAAATACAGTATAATTTAACAAATGCTAAACACCTAGTCGTAAGGAAGCTAGCCATTTGGTGCTGCGTAATAGTAAATGAACAATATGCCTAGGAAGTTGGATTGACTAAATTCAATCTATGCTAAGAATATAGGTTTTGGAAGTATCCAATCCTTGGCTAAAACAGCCAGAGCTGGTCTACTCAGTGTTGAGAAGATAATTGCCTTCAAGAAATTGCAAACTCACTTTGTAAGATGCTCGGAGCTCCTATCTATGGCGAGATTAGGGGTTCGGATGTACTGAATCAAACTTTGTCTGTATGTGGAATACACAAAGTGGTTGGTTAAGGGTGACCCTTGGGGTGTGTTTGGATGGCAAAAGTGGAGGGAAAGGGGGAGGAGGGGGATGGAGGGGAGGGAAGGGATAGGGAGGGGGAATTGGGTGGTGGAGTTTTCCCTCCAAATCTTTCTTATAGTGGAAGGGTTTTGATTATGCTTGGAGGAGGGAAAATGGATCCTTCCAAATCCCTCCCTCCCATTTCCCTCCTACCCCAATTGTTATCCAAACAAGAAATTTTGTATCCATCCCTCCCCTTCACCTTCCTTTCCCTCCAAATCCCTAAGCCTAAGGCCTAGTTTGGATACCAAAAATGGAGGGAAAGGGGTAAGGGAAAGGGAGGGAAGGAAAGGAGCGGGGGAGTGGTGGATGAGAGGTTTACCTCTTAATCTTCCCTTTGTTGGAGGCGAAAAACTTTGCCTTGTAGGAGGGAAATGGAGGGATCGATTTTTCCTCCCGTGCAAATCCCTCCACACCCATTTTGTTATCCAAACAATGGAAATTGCCTCCCTCCAAATCCCTTCCCCCCATTTCCTTCCAAATCCCCCTATCCAAACAAGGTTTAATGAATTTTGCACTGTCCGATCGCAAATTTCAATATTAGAAGTACTATGATGCAATTTGCTAAAAATTAATTGCTCAGAAGGATGGTTTGAATGCAGATGGATGATCCTTCTCATATAGACAAATTCAATCACAGTTGCTCCGTGCCACTTGAAGAGGACATTGCTAAATCTGAAAAGTTACGCCCACAGGATAGAGACTTCCTGTTGGTGCTCGATTTAGAAGGAAAAGTTGAGATTCTTGAGTTCCCTGTTATGATTATTGATGCCAAAACATTGCAAGCTGTCGATTTTTTCCATAGGTTTGTTCCTATATCGCAAGTGTAACAATAATTTTAGTCACGTTGTCACTGACCTCTCTGTTTTTGATGTTGTGCGTGCTGTGGCCTACGGATTGGTTTTTGGTGGCTAATTACATATTTCTTTTACATATGTTGCAGGTTTGTTAGGCCTTCCAATATGAGCGAGGAAAGGATAGAAGAATATATTGAAGGAAAATATGGGAAACTAGGTGTTTCTCGGTAAGCTGTAATTCATAGAAACTTGAAAAGTTGAAATGTCCTTGAAGCATGATGTTGATCTCTTTATGGCAAAACATGATTCTGTTGTGCATAAAATTTAGTTCTTTAGTGGATAGGGGCAGCATAGAAGATTGTTTTGCAATGAACTGTGATTAATTAAAGATCTCATATTTATTCAGCAATAAAACTTTAGATTGGCAGGCTTTAGTTGTCATGTCATTTGAGAATGGGCGGCTCCTTAAGATAAACAGTTAAGTGGAAGACAATTAGTCTTTCAGCAATTTTGTCTAAACAGTTAACCTTATGTTTGTAAATGTTAAAAAACTGATGGATTTAATTTCTCTTTTTGAATTTGTAGTGTTTGGCATGATACAGCTATGCCGTTTCGAGAAGTCATTCAAGAATTTGAGGCTTGGATCACTGGCCGTCAGTTGTGGGAAAAGGAGCTCGGTGGACCACTATCCAGAGCTGCTTTTGTAACTTGGTGAGTGTCATTCCTTTTTCTTTTTGCAAAATGTCATCAGGGGTTAGTCACTGACTCACTGTGATGTTCATAGTTCGTTTTATAATTGGAGGGTGTGTTTGTGTGGCCTCTTGACCTTGCCAGTTGCCACTGTAAGGTCAAAAGTCAAAAGCATCCCCGGAAGAGATATAAGGCATCTATAGAGTGCTAATAATATTTTTACTCAATCAAGCAAACTACTAGTGGTTGACATGGTGCCTATGCTACCCTGACTCCTCATATTAGCTCACGGACAAGGTTTCAAATCTCAACACTCTCACATGGGTATGACACTTGGACGCTTCGTTATAAACCAAAAACACGAGAGAATATAGTCAAGCCCGACGCTTGAATAGGGGTGCTAACGAGCCGAGCCGAGCCCAAGCTTGGCCTTGCTCGGCTTGTACTCAAGAACCAAAACTCGAGATCGAGCCGATCTTGAGCTTACCCGAGCTTGAAAAAAATGTGCTCGTTATCAAGCTTGCGAGCTTTAACGCGAGCTCGAGCCAAACTCGAGCTCAAATCGAGCCAAACTCAATCTCAAATCGAGCCTATATATAACTGTCATTTTTTTAGTTTTTGTCTTCCGATATTTTCAATAACAAGGCTCGAAGGATATATGTAAAAATGTACTTCTATTTAAAACTGAAATTTTTACGAGTAATTATTATTAGAGATTTCATATTGTCATATTTTCTTTGAATATTTGCTCAATTTGTAGACTGTTGACTCTTGACAGTAAAGCCTGATAAGTTATGGGATGATGTTGCCTTATTGGGTGATGAAACCAATGTAAGACTTGTTGCGACTCACTCCTTAGGGATGTATCTTAGAATATGAGGTAGATTCATTTCAATGATATAATGTCGGCAGCAAGTTTGAGTTGCTTAATTATCGGAAGTGTGAGGCTGACTAATTGACTGTTGCTTTCTGAATAATTTTGAACCAACAAATTTTAGATTAGACTACAGTACTATGGTAGGACGTGGTTAATTTTCAAGAATTTAGGGTGAATTTTTCGTTGGAGCTTAAGTAGCTCATTCGACAACTTATGAACATTAAATCTTCGTACCCGATCTACCATAGAACTGTGTTTTTGCCATTTGAAACTTATCTATGATAACCTTTTAGCAAATTCACAACAGCGGTCAAGTTTCTGGCACATGGATTGAAGGTCTTTTCACCTTTTATTATATGTGTCTTTTTATGTGGATATTTTCTCGAGCTTACCTGGTTTGAGGTATTTGGTTGTGATTTAAATTGTTAACAATTCTTACACTGTTACAGTGGCAATTGGGACATTAAAACGAAAATTCCTCAGCAGTGTCAAGTATGTAGCATGAAGATTCCCCCTTATTTTTTCGAGTGGATTAACTTAAAGGACATCTACTTGAACTTCTATAACCGAAGGGTGAGTTCCAGGTCTCATTTACTTATACATTCCTGAGCTTGATTGGCAAATAGGGATCATTTTTAATCGACAGAAAGACTCCCTTACTTCGCTATTTGAATTATGAATTTTTGATGGAATAAAGCAAAAGATCGTTGCGTTTTTTTTTATTGTGAAGTAAGAAATCATTCGACACAAATCATAATATTTGACGCAATTTTCAATATGGGTCATTTATGTTGGAACAAGGTTGCCTGCATTTCACAATTGGCAACCCTTAATCCTCCATTGGTGTGATAATGATGTTGAAAGACAATGTAGTTACTTGAGCCCGTTTTCCAGCTTTGCTTGATTCTACTCGATAGGATAAGGGTCATGTTCAAAACTCGCACGAGTTTTATTTTTGTCATGTTAATCCTGTTTTCCCACTTTTTTTCTCGCTGATTTGCTGTTGCCTTACGCCAGGCCACAGGAATGAGGACCATGTTGAATGAACTCAAGATACCATTGTTGGGAAGTCATCACCTTGGGATCGATGACACAAAAAACATAGCTAGGGTGGTGCAGCGTATGCTTGCAGATGGCGCTGTAATGAGCATAACTGCTAAAAGGAAACTTGACAGTCCCGAGTCCGTAGACTTCCTTTTCAAAAATCGCATCAGGTATAGCTCCTTTGCGCAATTTTAGTTAAATTTTGATTAAAATGAAAGTAGTAGTTGAGCATTATAACTATCAATTGGGACAGACGGGCTGGGTTCTTGTCGGTACAATACAGACTGAGGTTGGGTTAGGATACGAATATGCACTAAAAATGCAATCTCGAGTCTTTTTTCTTAACCACCTTATGATGCATCAAAGAAGAGATTATGAGTTCACGTATAACCTCACTCCGTAGTTTATATCCTCTGAATACATTTGCAAATTTATCCAACTTTTTGGTGAAAATGAGTAGGTAATGGGTTGAACCTTGAGTCAAGCCCTAAATTTACGAGTCATTTGAAGTCATAGGTCAAGCTTTACGAGTCTATGGCCTGATTAAAAAGCAGTTTTCCGGGTCATATTTTGACAAGTCTAGTTGATTTTATTGACTCGACTCAACGTCATTTTCTCTTTTGGTTGACGACTCTCTGTAGGTGACGTGTCAGTAAGCTATGAAGTAGTAAGGCTCGGCAAAGCTTCTTTCCAGAGAAAATGTAATGTTACATGTCAGAGAACTGGGGCCATGGGGTAATTATTTAAGAAATTGAAGAGATGTGAAAATGTAAATCTTTTTGTAAAATGACTTGGGGCCATGGGGATAATTATTTAGAAGGGTATGTTATTGTTTCGATACAATTTATGCACCCAAAAAAAAATTGTTTCGATACAATTTAAAAGGGCAAGCTCCACGGTCCATCTCCATCCCAGTTTCTTCCCCCTTTTTTATGCCTCTTTTTAGCACTGTAAAAACGGAAGAAACGTTAGGAAGATTCTATAAAATTCATCGAAGCTTATAGTTGAAATTTGACGTTTTCTATGTTTTATTGTATTTTTAATATGTTATATACACCGTGTCATCGATAAACTCTAGCAGCATTTATAGTCACATGCTTGCAAATAATTTTAGTGAACCATGTATTTCATTTAAATACAACAGTAAGTCTTATTGAAGACGGATAATATCCGTCTTCAATAAAGACGGGTCGGATTCCTCTCACAAGGAGGCAAGTGGGAGGACAAGTGGGAACTAAATGGATTCTCACTTGCCTTTTCACTTGCCTCCTTGTGAGAGGGAATCCGACCCGTCTTCATTGAAGACGGATGTGTGCCGTCTTCATTGAGAATGTGTAAATACAAACCTTGAAAAGGATAGAAAATGAAAACTAACAGTTTCCAAATGTAGGAGTGAGTGAGTGTTAAACGCAGTATGAAGATAGGGAGACCTACTCATCTAGCTAAACATAAACGGCATATCCGTCCTAAAAACTTAAGACTGGTCAAATATGATTGATATCACAAAAGCAGAGTTTTTAGGGACTAACAAAATGATTGTCTATCTAGCCAAGTTAATTATTATTTGACCCGTTTTATTTTGAAGACGGTTGCTTACCCTTCCCCGGAAACCTTTGCCAACACCGACAATGACTACAAGCCGGAGTTAACTTGTAGCGACTTGGCCAGAAAGTAATCTGCCATTTTTGTGGAGGTAAGATTGCGGTGTATAGTGAAGAGAAGAGTAGATAAACAGTGAAGCAAGATGTATATTTGATAAATGAAGATGTTAGTTTATTTTGTGGAAAGGAAAATTTAAGAAAGAGAAGAATGAATAACTAGTTAACCAGTACCCCACGTAAAAATTGCTAAAATTAGTTACAGAGAATTAAGGATTATCATGTGCCTATACTCCTTAAGAATCGTGATCTAACAACAATTTTCATCTCATATTTTCCTTGAATCTCATTGTGAATAATAAAAAAAAAAAAACAAAGAAAGTGGTGAAGGATTAATATTGAGAGGGAAAAAAATGGAGAAAAAACTTGATATAGTGATGTTTCCATGGTTTGCAATGGGACACATTACACCATTTCTTCATTTAGCTAACAAACTTGCAGAAAGAGGCCACAAAACTACCCTTTTACTCCCTAACAAAGCCATACTTCACCTTGAACTTCTTAATCTTCATCCTTCTCTTATTACTTTTCACCCAATCACCGTCCCCCACGTCGACCCCCTTCCGCAGGGCACCGAGACGGCCTCCGACATCCCCATTCATCTCACTAACCATCTTGCCACCGCCCTCGACCTCACTCGCCCTGAGGTTACGGCCATTGTTTCCACTCTTTTGCCCATTGACCTTATATTTTATGACATGGCACATTGGATACCTGAAGTTGCATCTCAGTTTAACATCAAAGCAGTGTGTTACAAGGTGGTTTGTGCCGCGTCTCTTGCCATTGCAGTCGTCCCGGCTCGGAATTTGTCTCGTGATACGCCCATAACGGAGGAGGACATGGCCCAACCCCCGCCAGGCTACCCCTCCAAGAATGTTGTTGTACGCGGTCCTGAGGCTAGGAGCCTACTTTTTGTAGGGTTGGAATTTGGTAGCGGGCTTACGTTTTACGAACGTATTAGTATGTCAATGGCGTCTTCTGACGCCATTGCCATACGTACGTGTCGTGAGATTGAAGGCTCGTTTTGCGACTATATGGGTAGCCAATACAACAAGCCTGTTTTCTTGACAGGGCCAATCTTACCCGAGTTGGGTCCTGCCAAGGGGTCGTTGGATGCCCCATGGGCCGAGTGGCTAGGCCGGTATGGCCCCGGGGAGGTTATCTTTTGTGTTTTTGGGAGCCAGTTCATTTTGGAGAAGGATCAGTTCCAAGAAATAGTCCTCGGATTTGAAATGACCAATTTACCCTTCCTCATGGCGGTGAAGCCTCCAACTGGGTGCGCCTCGATTGATGAGGCTTTGCCGGAGGGGTTTAAGGAGAGAGTTGGAGATAGAGGGGTGATCACTGGCGGGTGGGTCCAACAACCCCTTATACTGGCTCACCCGTCCGTAGGATGTTTCGTGAATCATTGCGGGTTTGGGTCAATGTGGGAGTCGTTGATGGCTAAGAGCCAAATAGTTTTGGTTCCGCAATTAGGCGATCAAATATTGAACACAAGGATAATGGCTGGGGAGCTGAAGGTGGCTGTGGAAGTAGAGAAAAAAGAGAATGGGTGGGTGTCTAAGGAGAGTATATGTAATGCAATTGTATCAGTTATGGATGAAAAGAGTGAAGTTGGTTGCTTGGTTAAGAATAATCATGCAAAGTGGAGGGATATGATGTCTAGCCAAGGCTTTATGAGTGATTACATTGATAATTTTGTTAAGGATTTGCAAAGCCTTGTAGCTTGATTTTGAAGTTTTATTTTTAGGATGATATACAGTTTTATTATTTTTTCATATACAATAAAACAATGTCACAATTATTGTTCCATCACCTTACCCTAGAACCGTAGAATTTGCAGATTTCAAGTAGATTTCAGTTATGCGTTGAACTTAAATTCGGGTTTTAATTTCTGTTGAATAGTTCCTTGAAATTAGTCCGAAATGGGTTGGACAACGAAATTGTAGATTTATTGTCACACACACTCGGATTAGCCACTAGACTTTTGAAAATGCGTAATATTGTCTTTCTTCTTGTATTGCTAACTCGTTTCCTTCATAAAAAAATACGATAAAAGATCTTTGAACGCAAAGCCTTAGTAGATGCATACCAATATACGTAGTATATGCATGATAATGAGAGTAACGTATAACCTATGATGGATCATTTGTCACTAAAAGTTGTGAAGTCTTGAAAAGCAAATCATAGAATTGATGGTTAGTGGATTGCTTCTTTTTCATAGTTTTGCTTGCAATCCATGCTGCCATATTGAACAGGGTTAGAAGATTAGAAAGGGAGATGCAATATAAACTACTTCGGTAACATCTCTAACTACATTAATAGTCCGTATAAGATATAGTCATATAGGCCAAGCCGATTCAAGCCAAGCCGGTTCAAGACATCCTTTAAAAAGGCCACAGTAAAACAACATAACTGAATTCAGCATTTCAGCATACTCAAACAGCTCTGTGAAACGACCTTCACATGTGATACTTATCATTAGTGAGCTCTTTAAGGTTTCATTTCCTTTACGCTTTAGCAAATATCTTAAGAGTGAAACTTGAAAATAGGAATTTTGCTCCTATTGGACTCTTGGTTTGTGCCTATTCCATTGATTTCTTTATTTGTAGACATTGATTTGCTCTCCTATCTAGCCCAGGAGAGCATTTATCAGTCTATTGTTTACATTACAGAGATCGTGGACATAGGTTCTTCCCAAGCCAGATCAGTATTTTTAATGATCTTATTGTGTATCATTCTTGTTCAACCGCCTGGTTGAGATGGATTTATGCAACTCAAAGATTAAATTTGTCAAGTAGACTCTCCCTTTGTCATTATGGGGATCGATTAATTTTTGCAGTTTTACCTTCAACTTTGTGTTGTAAGTCGTTGGTATTTTTGTATCATGTTCTCAGTTTCTATAATAATTGTAGTGTTAGAAATGCTTTTGCTGTCCCTTGTGCTGCTCCAACTTTAGAATTTCTGTTAGACCAAGTAGTTAGGGTTGTTTTCCGAAACACTATAGTTCTTTCCATATCAGCTACTTCAACATCTTGTGTATACAAGTGTTTTTCTGTTAGTCGTTTAATAATCGGAAGATTATTTGTGATACTAAATCAGTTACCAAACCAAAACCACTTTTGATAAGCAAGTTGGGATTTAATCAATGTGATTTTATTCCAAGTGTAGGTTTGTCTGGTGGAATTTGGTTACTTTGGAAACAGCCAATGTCAATGAAATTTTCGGTTTTTGTCATTTTTAGGTAAAAAAGATTCATTGCGTGTGAAGTGTGTGACCTAACAAAAAATGTGAATTTTTGCCTTATCTTTGTCTATGCTCCGGCACAACCTGCTGATAAACCAGAATTTTGGAACGAAATCCAAAGTTTTATTGGCGATCTTGAATTGCCTTTCTTATTATTAGGAGATCTAAACGAAATTAAGAGTCCTAATGAAAAAGAAGGTGGTGCTGAGGTCACTAATGCACGTTGTTTAAGGTTAACTAACTTTTTAAGCAACACAAATTCTATAGATCTCCCTTTTTCTGGTAATTTTTTTACTTGGCGTAAAAAGAAAAGTGGACCCGAAAATATTTTTGAAGTCCTTGATAGAGCCTTAGCCTCTCCAACCTGGCTTAGCCTTTATCCGAATATGCAGTTCGTGCATCATGCTTTCACTAGCTCGGACCATTGTCCTATCTCAGTGAAATTTCAAGACCAAACTTTAAAAAAAGCCCCTCCTTTTCGGTTTGAACTTATGTGGACTCGGCGTGATGATTTCATTAACTTAGTCAAGACTTGTTGGCAATACCAATTCCAAGGGTCGTATATGTTTTGTCTCTTTCAAAAATGCAAACTTCTAAAACAGAAGGCAAAAATTTGGAATCAATCAACTTTTGGAAATATTTTTAGACAACTTTCAATTGTTGAGAAAAAGTTAGAGAATATTCAAAAACATTTAGGTTCATCTCGTATAACTGATCTCGAAATAGCACAATTGAAATGGTTAAGAAAACGTGATGCCCTCCTTGACTACAAAAGAGTCTATTGGCAACAAAAAACTCGTATTAACAAAGCTAAATTTGGAGATAATAATACTAAGTATTTTCAGAATTATGCCACTATTAGACGTAATAAAAATGGCATTAAGCAATTTATTTATAAAGAGGGTGCTTTTATTAATGATCAAGATCTTATCAAAAAAGAAATTTCTAATGAATTCAAGCTTAGATTTACAAAGAACCAACTTTGTATGTTTGACATAAATGAGGATTTTAAGTCTATTTGTGGAATAATAACAGAAGAAGATAACAAGTTTCTTACAAGCAGTATTAGCATGGACGAAGTTAAACAAACTGTTTTTAGTTTAGCTGCAAATAAAAGTCCAGGTCCCGATGGCTTTCCCGCTGAGTTTTTCCAGAAATATTGAGACATCGTAGGAAAATCCGTTACTAAAGCGGTTTTAGCATTTTTTCATTCAGGTAAATTACTTAAAGAAATCAATCACACCTTTTTAGCATTAATCCCTAAAGTGGATAATCCTCAATCAGCAAATCATTTTCGGCCTATTAGTCTTTGTTCCACATTTTATAAAATCATTTCAAAAATTCTAGCAAATCGTCTTCGTAATGTTTTGCGTAAGGTTATACACCCGTTTCAAGGTGCATTTACACCTAATCGCTTCATTCAGGATAATATCCTTTTAGCACATGAAATTTTTAACTCCTTTAAGCGTAAAAAGGGTAAAGGAGGATGGATCGCAATTAAGCTTGATATGGAGAAAGCATATGATCGATTAGAATGGAACTTTATAGAGGAGACCTTCAAACAAATGGGGTTTAATTCCATTTGGGTTTCTTGGATTATGGAATGTATTAAGTCTGTTTCGTACTCAGTTTTAGTTAATGGAACACCTGGAGACGTTTTTAGACCCACTAGAGGTATTCGGCAGGGAGACCCTTTATCACCATATATTTTTATTATGTGTGCTGAAATTTTAGCACGGTCTCTACAACAAAATAGTGACCAGAGTTCTAGTGACATTGGTATTAGGATTGGAGCTGGTGTAGAAAAAATCACATTCCTTACGTTTGCGGATGACACTATTATTTTTGCAAAGACTTCTACTAAAAGTTGTAAAACTATTAAGTCTATTCTTGATAAATTTTGTAAAATATCAGGGCAATTTGTTAATTTTGACAAATCAACTTTTCAATGTACCAGAAACATTGATCGGTCGTTTCGTGATTCTTTTAGAAGTATTCTTGGTATGAACGAGGAAGCGCATTTGGGTAAGTATTTAGGTTGTCCTTTAATTGATAGTAGAGTTACTAAGAATACGTTTGATAGTATTATTCAATCTTCTTGCACTCAACTTTCAAAATGGAAAGCGAATTCTTTATCGCAAGCTGGTAGAATAGTTCTTGTTAATGCTAACTTAGCAGCGAAGGGCACTTTTCAAATGCAAAGCTTTCTTCTTCCCTCAGTCGTCCATAAAAAGTTAGACAAAATTAATAGAGATTTTCTATGGAATAAAAATCCTTCACAGCGTAGTCCTAATTTAATTAGTTGGCATAAAGTTTGTTCACCAAAATGGTTTGGTGGATTAGGAATTAAAACTTCTGAATCAGCTAATAAAGCTTTTCAAATGAAACTTTTATGGAAAATTCTTATGGATAAGGAAAGTATTTGGGTTAGGGTAATTGCTAAAAAGTATTTGAGAAATTGCCCACTCTTTGACCATAAACCTAATTCAAATAGTTCTTGGCAATGGCGTAAGCTTATGAGTTTAAGGAGTCTTTTTCGAAAGGGTTTGAGATGGCAAGTTGGTGATGGTTGTAGCATTAAATTCTGGTTTGATAATTGGGTATTTTCTTATCCTCTTATTAACAACTCTATTGACGCCCATGGTTACGATCTTAATCTTTTGGTGAAAGATTTCATCACCCCTGATAAACAATGGGATATTGGTAAATTATCTGCGTTAGTTGATATTGAAGTTGTCAGACAGGTAATTGATATTCCTTTACCGCACAATGAGATTCCGGATACTCTTATCTGGGGATTATCGGTGGATGGAACTTTCTCTACCAAAACAGCAACATGGCTGGCACAAGGTTTGTCCATTCAAAGCCTTATTAAATGTGATTTTTATTGGATCTGGAAGCTAAATATTCCTCCCAAGTTAAATATTTTTCTTTGGAAAGCGTGTGTTGATGGTTTGCCTACAAAAAATAGGTTGCGTAAAAGCCATATTGATGTTCCAGCTCATTGTTTTTTATGCAATCATCCTATTGAGGATCGAGATCATTTCTTTTTCAAATGTCCCTTGATTGGTTCAGTTATCCAATATATGGGCATTATTAGTTTTAATAATTTTTTAGCAACTTATAATAATGTTGCAAATCAAAGTTTTGTGTCAAAACTTGACTTTTTGAAAGAGTTAACCTCAAAAGCCGATCTCATTAAAATTATTTTCATTTGGTGGAATTCTTGGTTTTTTAGAAATGACCTTATTTTTAATAATGTTCATGTCAATACCAACAAACTTATTCTTTTATGCACTAATGGGATAAAAGTTTGGAATGAGACTAAGTTTAAGGATCTCGACAATCCTGATAAAGATGACTCAACTAGAAGCACTATTAGTAGTAAGAAACAAATCGGTTGGGCAAAACCTCTAACTGGTTTTATAAAGCTAAATTTTGACGGATCAAAAGTAGTCGGGAATACAGCTGCTTTAGGTTACTCTTTAAGAGACCATAATGGTAAAGTTATCTTGTTAGGAGCAAAAACGTGTGGATCTAATAGCATCTTGGTTGCGGAAGCCCTCGCTTTAAAAGAAGGTATTTTGGCTGCTAAATCTCTAGGACTTTCGAAATTGATAATTGAAGGTGACAATCTCTGTGTTATTAACTCAATTCGTAGTACTTGGCAAATTCCATGGGAAATCTCAAGCATTATCAAGGATGTGAAATTAGGTTTTCATTTCTTTGAGGAAGTGATAGTTCAACATTGCTTTCGGGAGGCCAACAAAGTCGCCGACTTTATGGCCTCTATTGGACACTCTTGTCCAACTCTTTCGAGGTGGTTTGAAAGTCAATGGCCACAACTTACCCCGCTCATCCGAAAGGATGAAATAGGTTGGTTCTATACCCGAGGATCAATCTAGTTTTCTTACCTTATCAAAAAAAAAAAAAAAAAAAAATTAGTGAGCTCTTTATCTACATTTCTGCTAAATAAAATTCATATAATTTTGGCCGCCACGTAAAGAATGTAAGCTTTTATAGGAATACTAGTTTTAAACCCGTGCAAAAAATGCACGGGTCGCATTGTCATAATAGCAGGCATTATTATTCGATTTTATTTAATTATCTCGTTCAATAATTTTTCTTTTACAAAAAATTTCAAATCTACTATATTTGTTGTTGTTTAATGTTTTGATATAATTATTAAGGTGATTATCATTTTCAATTTCAAAAGAGATTATATTTTTGTTGCGAAAGCTCCATATCTAATGTTTTTTTTATGTCATAGTATAATTGTTAATTGTTTTATTAACTGACAATCAGTACTTTTTTAAAACGGAAAAAGAACAATATTGCGTTTATTTTGAGATAAGCATATATGGTACTGTAATTTCTAATATCACGTTTTTAATAAATATTGATTTTTTTAGGAATATATTTATCTATTTATTTATTAACGAAACTATATTATTATTGCTTTCAAAATGATATTTTTATCATATACAAAAATTAAATATACACATTATATACCAAAGTTAATTGAATTAGGTCCTTTAGTGTTTGAAGTAAAAAGCATGAGATCAATTAATTAAGATACTGAATGTGGTATGGCCTCTATATAGTATAGGAAAACAATTTTTTTTTCTTTCCTAGATATCAGGAGCCAATCAGAATCTTATAAAAGATTCAGCTTTTATATATAGGAGGATTAAATACAATTCATAATTATTACTGATATTTTTCACATTTACATATTTGTGATCTTTAAGACAAAACTTGGCCACATTTTTTCGCATTAATATTAATTTCGTGGTCTTAAATATTATTTTGTGAATTAGTTTTAACGTGTAAATATTTTAGTATCATTTTATAATTATCTATCTGTTTTTTAGTATATTGACGTTTAAAGTATTGTAACTTTAATTTGACCTTTAGAAACTAAATGGGAAAAACATAATGATACACATGGTGTATAATATTGCTTTGTTAAACCGGTTTTCCTAACGTGTGCCCTAGTGCCCTTAGGGCACACGTTAATAACCCTAGTATGAAAAGATTTCTAAGATATTCTCATAAGAAATCCAAGTATAAACTCACTTTTACCCTAATTAATGAGAATATCTTTTGAATATTTCCCTAATTAACTTAATAACATGTGCTTTTAGGCACAAATATATGCGAAAAAAAGAAAAATTATTTGTTCAAAATTCTTATTTTTTTTTTTTTACTAATTCTCCTATTAGACTGTGCCAATAACAGTACTATAAGACGTCACATAAGAGGTCGTTACATAATCTATTATCCCCTTTTTTCTTTGGTTAATTTTTTTTTCATTACTATTGTGTTTTATGGGGTTGTCTTACCGTCAACCGGATATGCGGTTGTTTTATTTGAGACTTAATCTGATTTTTATAAGCTTTAATTTATTTATTTTTTAAGAAAATGAATGTTAAAAACAATTTTAGATTATAATATATTTATTAAATTTGTAAAGAGACCCGCAAAGTGCGTTCTAGTAGTTATGGATGAAATTACTAAGGGTCTCAGGTTCAAGGCTTTCAAGAGCAATATAGTGGTGACTTACCTGGTATACGTGGTTCGTAAGTTATCATGTATACATGAGGGTTTACCAAGTGCACCAATTCAAGATAGCGACAATGCTCTCGTTACCAAAAAATTGGAATGAGCTCATACAAATAAAATAATTTATTTTTCATGTTTTTAGATTTTGGTTCAACTGATTTGATGCCCCGCCCCGCCTCGCCTTTCCTGTGCTACCTTTATTTGCCATTTAAAAAATTTATTTTATATAATATAATTGCGTAAATACATGTTTAACTCAAACATTTATCATTTATAATATGACATATCTTAAAACACAAATTCTCATTTCACACGGGCACTATCTGTAACACCTTCATCTAGAGCTGGCAAAAGGTGACCCGACCCGAAGAACCGACCTGACTTATCCGAAAACCGACCTGATAGAACCCGTAAATTTGCTGAACTGAAACCGACCTGAACCGACCCGAAGGTTAACCGATAAACTGATAGAACCTGAAAAATATGACCCGAACCGACTTGTGACTCGACCCGACCCGACTCGAAACCCGATTCACCCACAAACCCGACCGAACTGAACCGACCTGTAACCCGTTTTAACCCGATTAAACTCGACCCCACTCATAGCCAAATAATCTTTTTTAAGAATCTAAATTCCTTTATAGTTTGTTTTTTTGTTAATAAATTTGTTATAAAAAATTATCGCTCAATTTATTTTTTAAAACAAAATGTATTCTTAAAATAGATAGTCAGTTGTAAATTTAGTATGGTATATTCGTAATTAAACTTGTTAATAATTATTTCGCAAGTGATGTAAAAAATTTTAAATTAACGTTTTGTGAGGAAAATAGTGTTTCGTTTTGGCTCCGTTGAAAACAATAAAGAGAAGAAAGAGTTAAGAGTGTTCAAAGAAATTATACGATCATTAACTATAGTCCTATGCTCTTTATGTTTTACAAATATCTTTTGTATCGAGTTCATCTAATCCAATATCATAATTCATAAGTTCAAAAGTGATCCTTTAACAGAACAACCTAACCTATTGACCGAATTTATTGTTTGACTCGATTAATTTTCAAATTTAAAATGACAATATAAATTACTCGATCCATGGGTAACCCGGTACCAAACTGGTCTCGACCCGATCAAGCATATTGACCCGATGTATCCCGACCCATTGGTCAACCGATCCGAAACTGAACCGACCTGTAGTAGTTATTGACCCGATTAACCTGACCCGTAAGCGACCTGACCCGAACCCGACTCGACCTGAATAAGCAACTCGACCCGACCAAACCCGGGCCCGAAATGACCCGAACCGCCTGAACCCGACCCATAACCGACCTGATTGACCCGATTGCCACCTCTACCTTCATCTATCGAAGTGCCTTATGATTTTATCAAGGTCTACCTTAGCAAATGGGACTGCTACCATCTCGGTTTCCCGAGGTAGCACATATCAAATGGACCATAATGAAACAACATTTATAATAAAACATCGTTTAAGTGATTACAATAATTCTAAAACCAAATGTAACACAAATTAATCTCAAATCAAAATGTCAACCACTCATCTAATGACTCAGCGGGTGCTAAAGCTCATCGTCGCGCAACAACCCTAGCTGACCCTCAAGCAAGCTCATACAAGGTTACCTACTAAACTTCTGCTCACCATTTTCCAATAGATCACTGCAGTTTTGAAAACAAATACAGAGTCATACAATTATGAAATAATCATAATCAATAACGATAGTAACATCACAAGCATCTCAAACCATACACCATCACCTCCAAACTCCGGTAACACAAGTGGCTCTCATCGCAACGAGTAGCCGGGTTCCTATCCCAACAGGTAACCCACCCCTGCTGATGTCAGACCGTAGCAGTGGACATCGAAATTTCCGCTCATCGCAACGAACGAACCCAGTTCATTAATGTGCACATCTCCCTTGTGATGAGAGTCACAAGAGACGAAACATTAGGGTGAAACCATCTCCCAACATGGCTCTCAGTATACAATCTCAATCGGACAGCCACAATCATCATAACATCATACCACGCATATCAATAATCAATCATCGTAACAACAACAACATAATCATAGTGAGTAGGAAAATCCTACTTCAATAACATTTCCGAATCAACAATAACAATCAAGGGGGAGCTAATATTACTCCTCTACGAAGTCGTCACCTAACAATCATACATAATAATGTAGTATCAAGATCTATTCTCAATTAATCCATTCTAAACGACTACCCAGATTAGGATTTCTAATAATGACTCAACAATACTAAACTTGATTAAAGATGATAGACACTTACAAACGTGATTTATGCGAAAAGAAAGATCCTGAATTCTCAACGACAACGATTACTTGCTTGGAGATGATTAGGATGATTAGAGGGGTGTAGAGGAGTGATTAGGTTAATACGATATGATTATAAAAACTGACGGACATAATTTATATAACCTACAATCGTCTAAATCAAAACCGTGCAAAAACACAAACCCGACCGTAACACTCGGCTAAGTACACAGTACACTCGGCCGAGTACGCGGGATTCGACCGAGTGCCCTGCTAAATCAATCGAGTGGCAAGTAAGCAGAAGCCCTTGCACCACACCAACCTCACATACTCGGTCGAGTACGACCCACTCGACCGAGTACCCAGCTATCAGAATACGTAGTATTACATTATTTGTCTTAAGCTTAAGACGGGTCAAATACATGCCAAATTATCCCACTTGTTGCCCAGAAAATATCAAAAGTTTTGTCTTTATTACTACCATTTGGTAATATTTGACCCATCTTAAGCATAAAACGGATAGTAGTCGTCTTAAACAAAACTTAATTATGATGAGATGTAAATTTTGTTAAAAATTTATGAGACACGTGATTCACTACTTTTGATGTTAATGTTATCACGTCATAACATGTTAATGTTCTTACGTTCACTTCTCTTGCGATTACTATTGTTTCTTTAACTATTCATGTTATTTTGTAGGTTAATGTCATTATTCACGTTAATTTACCAAGCTTATATATTAAAATAAATAAACTATTTTCTTTAAATTGATTAGTTAACTAATTATTCGGACTTTCACACGTTGTTACTATTGTTAATTTCTACATTCGTTGTGACCTCTATTCCCAGCATCATTATTGTTACTTTCAGTATTTTCACATTTAATACTACTACTTTCACTAATTAGGTTGTTGCTACTATTACTTTCATTACTCACGCGACTATTATTGTCATTTTTACTAATCAAATAGTCACACATGAGTGATTTCTAGCATATTTATTACATCATATGTTGTTATACTTATTTTCACTACTAACAGACTTAATTTTGCTAGTAACACTGTTTAATTAGGCTTACATATTGAAATAATAAATATATTACATATTTGCATTTAATCATTCGGGCTCTTAATTTTGTCAAATTTAATTATTATATAAGTTATGTATCTAATTATATTAGACTTATATATATTAAAAAAATACTAAATATTAGATTATGACTCTTAAGATTTAGTGAATGATATTGTTGTTTTGTAATTGCTTGGTTAATCATTTATCCAACTTAGGTATTTATACAAGCAATGGAGTAACTCAAAGGTCACCATTATTAGACTTAATTATGATATACATTGTATCATAAACAATGTACACGCAATCTATTTATCAGACATCCCAGTCAACCATAAACAAAGTAAGCATATCGAATTGGACATTCCTTTTGTTCGTGAAGAGGCTGCTCTTCGACTCTTCGTCAAGTACAAGCACATCTTCACCAAAGGTTTCCCGGTCTCCCCACAGCCCTCTTCAATTACTTATCTAAACTCTACTTCCGTTTCGACTAAGGGGTGTAATATAAAAAATCATTTCCATTCTGTTGTGGATATTATCATCCCGTAATTGTAGAATTGTATATTTTGTAAACCCAGAAAAGGTGCTAACGTCAGACATTGCCGATCAATGGAAAAGATGTTTTTGTGACCATTTTTTCTTACGCAACAGAAACATGCCACAATTTTTCCATTACCCTAAAACCGGAGGATTTGCAGAATTTAAGCCGCGGATTTTAGTTTCATGTTAAACGATCAATGACAGACATGGATAAATGTCCACATAGGAAGAAAAACGGATTGATACCCTGTAAACTGTATATACAAGCTCCGAATGTGAATATGTGATGGATGAAGAATTTGTAAATTCATCATCAAAAAACAGACATTAACAGGATATTCAAATATGCAAAAGATCGACTTTCTTCCTGTGCTACTTTCACGTTCTCCTCAAGAAAGCTTTAATAGAATAATAGATACCTACATTGTGATAAATGAAGGAACATACAGCCTACGATGAGCCACTGTCACTAAAATTAGTAAAGTCTTCAAAACCACCGGGTGCATCAGTTTGTTTGTTTTGTGAACGCATTTCCTCTATTTCGACAGGTAACATGGTATCGCAAACCACTCTTGCGGCACGCAGTGCTTTTGGACAACCTGAAACAAAGAAATACGCAAAGATAAAAGCAAGGGAGAATGGCTTGAAAACAAACGTAACCAAATCATACGATTGATGGTGAATACCTGCAACAGGGCAATTGTTTGATTTAGTGACCTGCCTTATATATAGCATAATTGCTTCCTTTTCATAGACATGCTTGCAATCCATGCTGCCATATTGAACGTGTTGACAAAATTAGCAAGGTAGATGTAATAGAAAAGATAGCATCACTAAATAATTCAATAGATTACGTGTTTGTTCTCTTGGTGTAACAAATGTCCAGTTTGTGAGCACTCGAAACTGAATAAAGCATGCAACTAATGAACTAAAGACTTTGACTAATCAACAGGGGCAAATGTAAATGGCAGAATGTTTTTCGGCCTTCGTGTGTATCATCTTACAATCTTAAGCCTTAACTCAATATTTGCTTCTATGGCGTACGAGTATCTGTATGGCCGCTGGTGCTTATCAACTCAATACCATTTAATGACCCCAACTCATTTTTTTATTGTAAAATAAATCACAGTTAATTAACACAAATTGGTTAGGCTTGAAATTCAATAATTTCATTTTTTTCTGGAAGATCATGAACATAATCGGTTTATTGATTACTTCACACACAACTGACAGTACAGGAAAAAAAAATTATTTGTTTCTAAACCAAATCACTCAAAAGAAAAGATTAAGTACAAACCTTCTAACAGGTTCCGACAAATCAGTGACAGCTTTCCCAGTTATTGGGCAAACTGTATTCAATAGACCAAATTGTGTAGTAGTTATCACGATTTCATCCTGCTCTTCTCCAGGCATTGGCTGACCTGCATGATGAACATTCTGCAAGCCAACCCGATTCAAGACATCAGCAATACAGCACAAATGTGCTTATGAACAATAGAAAGTTGAGTGGCAACTATAATATTCTCCGTACTCTGTATATGAATAATGTACAATTCAGAATACACAGAATATATCCTGCATAAGCATGTGAACATAGAATGTGGAGTAGCAAATAAAATAGAAATCGATAATGTTGCTCTGGTTGTTTTTCCCATATCCAAGTCTTTTAACAATTAAAAGTTAAAACATACATATATACAATTCATATATTCAAATGAGTTCGCTGCCCTGCATATGACATTAACATTAGTTCCTGGTTTCGGAAAGATAAATACAACTACTAGACATGATCACATAGCTTGAACCAGCCGACCCAAAAACAACAAGTCCACAATAATGAATGCAACATACCCAAACAGCTTCTCTGAAGCGACGAAGTAGAGGATCCTTTTGCAGATCTGCAGCAGATTGCACCTTGAACTTTGATTTTTCATCATCGAGCATCTTCTTAAAATTAGTTGGCTTCAAGTGGGAATAGAACTGTCAGACACTCACAAATTAAGTACTAACAAATACAAATGGATGAGATTGTTCAGTTTGCAACCTGTGGACTAGGCTGGTACTTTTCTCCGACCAATTGCACGACACTGGAAAAGCTTTTGCATTCCTCATTACCATACAATAGTTGTACAACAGCGTCGTCAAGCTCTTTTACCTGCACATATAGTCGACCCTTAACCCGCAGTATAGACCCTGAACTTAATGTCATGATCAAGACCAAGAGTCGATATCTGATTTACAAGTATATAATCGCCTGAGCTCATATCGTAGCCCCTAAACGCTATGTATAGAAACTCCATATTGACTTTCTATGGTTTGATCCTCCGTTAATAAGTTTTCAGCTATTTTACTTTGACACTTCACTTAGGCTACTTGTCCCATGTCTAAATTGCTCCAATTTCCTAGCTTGACACGATACTCTCACACTTCACGTTGTTCTAACTAAGCTTAACTTCACAACATAGCCATATCCTAGATTTGAAACCATGTCACGTTCAACACTTGCAACTGAGTCGGAGTAAATTAAATGTATGCGGTTTATCTTGAAAAGCAAACGAATTCCTTACACTTTGATACAGTAAGTTTTAGTTTCTGCTCGTTGCACCACATTTATCTTCGGAAATTCGACTATTTATCAAATCAACAATCTAAATTGCCATATGCATAATATCCAGTAAAGTAGGCTAAACATCAATCATTCAAACTAATCACTATAAAACTCAATAAAAAACGAGTTAAAAGAACAACCTGCTCAGTTCGATTAAGTTTTTCCAACTCGACAGCGACGTCTTGCATCGCGTAAATGGATTTACGAATATCCTGAAATCACAAATACAACCATCCTTAAGCAATTCGAATTAAAACGGAAACAGAAGAGAAGAAGCAATCAAATATGGAATTAAAAAAGGAAGAGAAGAAATATAATACGGCAAGAATAGGCTGATTATCGTCGGACAATGTGTTAACTGCATTTTTGATTTTGGTGGGGATATCGCTTGCACGATTTCCAGATGTTGACGCCATTTTCGTCTCTATTTCTCTATTCTCTGCTGAAATTCTCAATTTCTAGGGTTTCACCCTTCGTTTTGGTGGGAAATTTATGCTTTTGGGGTTTTGGCGGGAAGAACTATACTGATGAAACTTGTATAGATCCGTCTATGCACGGTGTTTACAGAATTTTATGTTTAGTATATTATTTATAAATTTTAAATTTATTTTCTATGTATCTTTTTTTTTGAAGTTTTTTATTATATTTTAATTTGAGAAAACAATTAGTGGCATACGCCTCAACGGCGTAGTAAATGTGTCACAAACATAGTATATGATGAGATTTTTTAGAGACATTTGGAATTGCCTTCGTTAACCCAAGCTCGTGATCGGTCACAACAACATTTGGTTGAACATCTGGTCCCAACATTGATTGTAACATTTAAAACCCACGTATATCCGATTTCATTCTCGTTGATCTTGATCAAAGCATAACCAATAAGAAAACTATTACCAACATGTGTAACACCCACACACTCAACCAATATAAGATCGTACTTATTTTGTCTTGCGAGTAGAATCGATCAATACAACATACGGCCACATTTTAAACATTTTAACAGTTTGGGATTAGCCATAAAAACATTGGTGAGAGCTTTTGTGTCTTCAGCTACCATATATTCTCGAAAATAGTTCGCTTCACCAGCTAGATATTATAGCATATATTGTATGCTATTCCGACGCTCCTGACTTAAAGCACTTAGTTTTGTATTCTGATTATAAATTTGTTTAATACTCTTAAACTATCTGATGGTATTTGTTTTCTTAAGCTGTTTTGTGTTTCCATTCATCTCACTTGTATCTGAAAACCTCTTATATTAACAATGACTAAATACTTGAGTCAGGTTAGTCATTCTATCGATAATTACAACACGGTTATGAAAATCCAATGAAGGTGATACACTGATACTCGTCAACTTAATCACCTAGGTACAAAATCCATCAACATCAAAACTGACCCTTTCCCTTGTTGTGGGCTCCTTATTAAATTTGAACATGGCTAGTTCGCTGAATAGGCAGTCCTTAGGTCCTTACCGGCCTTAACTCCGGCGTATAGGGTGGAGGAGGAATGTATATGAAGAGTGACAGGGTGGAGGCACCTCGAACTTCAATAACTGTAAACAAACTCGGGGAAAGAGGGTGTTTATTGATTGATTGTCGATGCATATCTTTGCTACCTCAGTTGTAAACATTGGATGTGGCTGCAAGTGTTTGAGTGTCGGATACAATTATTTTTCATGAAGTTTTCAATATTATGATCTAAAATGAAGTGTGTAAGTGTGGTATCCTGTTGGATATTTGAAGTGTCCAACACCCGAGTTGCGGCGAAAGTGAAGTGATAGAGTAACATACGGAAGTAGGCATCAATTACCTTTCTTGTTCCTTTATTACACCCAAAACAAATTCATTGGCTGCTTGCAATAACACAAAATGTTAAGCCTTAGTATATGATTAATTAATTGATTGGTTTGGTTCTAATATGTGCCCTACATTATGTCATAAGATGGCCTTCAATTAGTGGTTGTGTGTTTCATGTAGTAAGTTACTTTTGTCAAGGAACTTCTGTCATATACTTAGTCGGTAGAGCAACATCAACATTCATACGGCATACTCTATAAAATAATTTAATATACATCACCATCATATTAATTAAAAATAATAATATTAGTATTGCCTGGCTGGATTATGAGGTCTAAAGTTATATGATGGATGTGTATTACTTGTAGTATGAACTAAGTCAAAAGGTTTGCAAAATTCTTCATTTTACTTTATCTCCTTTCATCTTTTATGTCTTCCTTTTTCATTTCTTTTAATGGAGAAGAAATCATAGGAGCGCATATCAAGTAAGCTAAGTAATTGGCTAGTTGCCCTTTTCGACATCCGAAAAATATTTTCTTTTGCAATGAAAGATGAAGTTGTTGTAGAAGTTCGTCATCATCATCATCACAAAGACGGAGAACACAAAGAAGAAGAAGAAGTTAAGAGGAGAGGTTGCAGGCCTATAGCATTCTTGCTTAGTGTTCCGTTTGCTATTTGTGGTGTTCTTTTATCTCTTGCTGGTGCCATTGTTTGGATTCTTGGGTATGCTTCTTTTCATCCTTGTTTATTTTCGTAATTACTGTCATGGTTAATTAGTAGCGGAACCAGAATATAAAACTAGGGAGAAACTAGTTTAGACACCGGTCATCAGGGTCTGATCTCGGTTGTTGATGTCGATATTGCTTTTAATGTGAACACGATAAGTTATCTAAAGATGAAAATAAAATGGATGTATATTTACAGCAAGTCTAAGTGAAGATGGATACATTGAAACAGGCATATCCATCTTCAATGAATACAGGTTGTTCCCACTTGCCCACTTGTCTCTTTGTGAGAGGCAGGCCGACCCGTCTTCATTGTTCGTTTTCAATGAGAATTAGTGATTTATGTTTGATGGAATTTGAAGTAGTCTTATTTGGGATGAACAGGTCATTGTTGACTTACGTTTGCCCATGTCTGGAGTTTTGTGCGGACATTTCAAATTCAGCTATGGACTTCATAAAGTTGCCCATTACTGTCTTCACATGGTTTATTGATAAGATCCCTTGCTGAATTATCTTTTGAGGTGACGGCCGCTATTAATCTGCCATCTATAGTTCGGCGTTCTTGTAAGCTTCGATGTGCCTATGTTCGTTCGTATTTTCAAGCTCAAGTATTCAAGTAATAGTCTCAAGTCTCGTTGTCCCAATCATTTGTTTATCTTGTTTTATACTTTGTAAATTTAATTTAATCAAAGGTAAACAAATGATTTGGACGGATGAAATATATTGGAAATTTTGTGATCTAGATTTATGGGGCTTGTCATGTTGAGTTGCTTGATTTCATTGTAATATTGCTAGCTACCAAGGGGATCCACAGATAGGAATTTGCAAACTTTGCATTTATAAACCGATGTATGAACAAATTCTTGGTGTTAGCTCGTACGGAGTTAAATGAATTTCTTAGCTGTCTATCAAAAAACTCCATTAGTCCTTCACCTTGAGGCTTTATTGACACAAGAATCGTGGTGATTACGAAGAAATGATGCTTGTGAGTCGTGCCTTAGGTTCTAATTCCGAGGCTTTGATGCACTTGTATCTTGATCACATTTCGCTCGCTTCGGAGAGAATTGACATCGATTCTGGAGGATTGTATAGCTTATCAAAACAAGAAGGAAAAAGGTTTTAGTTGGTGCTCGCTACTCGCCAGGAATGAACAACATTCTGGTCACTTGGTACTTTGGTAGCTCACCGTCACCGATGCCTTTATGGGATGTTCTATGGATGAATGCTTCTGGCGTTGGTCTTAGTGTCAATGGGTTGTTTTCGGTTAGTTGCATACTATATGCCATGTCGGAACGTCGGGAAAGATTGCTGCTGTCTACAGTGGCGGATCTTAATCATATTTTCCCCATTATTTCCAATTCAGTAGGTCTTGCTTAAGACGGGTCGGATCTTGCAACGGGTATTTTGTGAAAGAATATGGTATCCGTCTTAACCTCCGTCTTAAATAAGAATTTGTGTTTCCAATTACTACCGTCATTCATGGAGTATGATATTGTTGTTCGGTTAGTCTCTCTAAAGACCATCTTAACTCAAGTCGAGAAATATCACCCTTTTATAATAAAAAAAATCATTATATAAGGATAAAAAAGTTATAACTAAAATTATCACTTCCAAACAATAAACCCACCGTAACTTTTTATGAACAAATGTTCACATTTTATAGTTTTTTTATAAAAGGAGCCCTAATGGCGAATACGATGCTGACGTGGTTTGAACCCAAGTAATGAATATCACTAGTTTACTACACAGGTCGAACATCAACTATGGTGTTTACTGTTTAGTAGCTTTAAGTACCCCCAACTAATTTTAGAGACCTTTAAGGACCTGAGACAAACGTCCGTAAAAAAATCTGCCAAAATTAAGTACTTACTGTTAATTGGTAAATATAGAAAGAAACGGTTTTTCTATCCTATCCCATTGGGCACATGTCAAGAAAACCAAAATAAAATTATTTAATACTTTTTTTACTAATCTTCATTCTATTAAAAGAGAAACATTTAGACAGTGCACATTAACTCATGTCATCAAAAAAGCATATTTTCTTTTTGCAAGTGGTAGGGGCCACTTGAGAAATACTAATTTCTTTTGCATGGACATAAAAGACATTATGAAATATATTTGTTTTACGTAATGCATTCATATATTTATTGTTATTTATTAACTTTTTTGTACCATATACATTAATTATATTTTTTTTAAGTATATTCCATGTTACATAAATTAAAATATAAACTGATAAATGAAATTTTCATGATAAATAAAAACACGTCAATCTGTTAATAGTAATTAATAATCAATTACTATAGTTTATAGTAGTACTTTGATAATTAATACTCCGTATATTAAAAATATCAATCAACAAAAAAAATCTTCATTCTATTAAAAGAGAAACATTTAGACACTCCACATTAACTCACGTCATCAAAAAAACATATTTTCTTTTTGCAAGTGGTAGGGGCCACTTGAGAAATCTTCATTCTATTAAAAGAGAAACATTTAGACACTCCACATTAACCCACGTCATCAAAAAAACATATTTTCTTTTTGCAAGTGGTAGGGGCCACTTGAGAAATACTAATTTCTTTTGCATGGACATAAAAGACATTATGAAGTATATTTGTTTTATGTAAAGCATTCATATATTTATTGTTATTTATTAACTTTTTTGTACCATATACAGTAATTATATTTTTTTTAAGTATATCCCATGTTGCATAAATTAAAATATAAACTGATAAATGAAATTTTCATGATAAATAAAAACACGTCAATCTGTTAATAGTAATTAATAATCAATTACTATAGTTTATAGTAGTACTTTGATAATTAATACTCCGTATATTAAAAATATCAATCAAGAAAAAAAAATCTTCATCTACTATATACTAAAGCATAAACAATTGCTGCTCTCTGATTGGCTGCAGAAACAATTACTAGAGATTTATTTACACACTGTTTACATATTCACAAATTCTGTTTACATAATTTATTCACATATTCACAAATTCCATAATTTTATGTTGTTTTAAGAATACTTTCATATTATTTTCATATTCCATTTTCATATTCCATGATTTTCTTATACTTAGAAATCTCAGAATTTTTATTAATAGTCAAAATAAAAAAATAAAAACAAAAAACAAAAAACAAAAAAAAAGTCAGGAGAAAGTGGATTACTCCATACACATCATGCTTAAAAAATTAAATGAGGGATATACATAATCCGAAAAGGGGCAATAAAGAAATGATATAAATATATATTGATTTTGCATACTATAAAATTCAAACAATACTATATAATATAACTCTATAGTTGTAGGAAAGTAATTAATTAAAAAAAGATAATTATGAATTATGACATAATTGTGATGTAAATATAATTAATTTATAATTTATTTACAGACAAAATGTATACATTAATCATAACTTTTAGAGATAATAATCAAAATAAAAAAAATAAAAATAAAAAACAAAAAAAAGTCAGGAGAAAGCTGATTACTCCATACACACATCATGCTTAAAAAATTATTATGTTTCCTTATTAATAATTTTTCTTAATAATTTATGGTTAAGTATGATTAAACACATAAAGAATGCAATAACATTAATTCACAAAAGTTAGAAAACCAGAGTCAAAATACTTATCTTTGATTAGTTGTTTTACATTTTCTTCCTATAAAGTCATAACTATTTCACTGTCTAAATATCACAAGCAATCTATTTTTGCATATTCGTAGGGCTATATTAAGATAAAGTACACTAGAAATCCAAGGAAGAGAAGAGAGGAAACCAGTGAAATAAACTTAGCTTTATAAAATACGGGATATACATAAACATTGAAGATGCCGTATCATTATAATACTGCAATCAGATCTAGCTTTTTTAACAACTTTTGTATATTCCGTATTCTCTTCTATAATTCCATATTTAAATGGGATTCGATACAAAAAGAAAAATCATGAACAAAAAAATACCTTATTCCATACAAATAAATTACAAAAAAACAAAGATAAACTATTGATGTAGTAGATGATTTACACATAAAAAGTGAAAACTGTGTATGAAAAATGCGACAAAACATCAACGTTGAGATCTACTCTACTTACAACATTTATAATTATCATTTTTGTAAAAAAAGACAGTACTGACAAGATCTACACTATACAACAAAGAAATGTCTAAAACATTAACGAAAATTACCATATAAATTCGAATATTTGCACATATTTTAAAGAGAGAGGAGCGAGGCGGATTTATAGATAAATATTGACAGATCTAAGTTTCGTTGTATATATTTACAGAGAAAAATACAAATAATTCGAATTTAAAGAAACCATCAATCAACATTAACGAAATTAATCAAATAATCAAATAAAGATGAAGAAACAATTTATTTATCTAACGAAAACTTGAGTTATAAAAACGTCAAATACAAAGAGAAAGGTGTGTCGGTGGTCACTCGGTGGATGAATTGAGAACCGTATATTATTTAAAGAGAAATGGAGGCGTGTAAATAGGCTGAGATGAAGGCTGTTGTTTAGAGAGAGAGAAAGGAGGAGGGATGCGTGTAAAATTGTAAATAGGAGTTTGTAGTGTAATAGATGGTAAAGTGACAAGCTGAGTTTATATTGTGTAGGGTTTTAGGGTTTGTTGCATAATGAACCTAACTCAATACTTGGTCCAACAATTATATGAATCGGACCAACAATTTTCTCAATACTTGCCCCAACAATTGTATAAATCGGACCAAATAACCATACTTGGGCCCAACCGAATATGGTATAATTCGGGCTAATTTTGGACTGTCTAATTTTACGGGCTAAATTCACATTAACGATTTAGTAAAAAATTTAACGAAATTTAAAGAAACCATCAATCAACATTAACGAAATTAATCAAATAATCAAATAAAGATGAAGAAACAATTTATTTATCTAACGAAAACTTGAGTTATAAAAACGCCAAATACAAAGCGAAAGGTGTGTCGGTGGTGACTCGGTGGATGAAATGAGAACCGGATTTTATTTAAAGAGAAAGGGAGGCGTGTAAATAGGCTGAGATGAAGGCTGTTGTTGAGAGAGAGAGAAAGGAGGAGGGATGCGTGTAAAATTTTAAATAAGAGTTTGTAGTGTAATAGATGTTAAAGTGACAAGTTGAGTTTATATTGTGTAGGGTTTTAGGGTTTGTTGCATAATGGACCTAACTCAATACTTGGTCCAACAATTATATGAATCGGACCAACAATTTTCTCAATACTTGGCCCAACAATTGTATAAATCGGACCAAATAACCATACTTGGACCCAACCGAATATGGTATAATTCGGGCTAATTTTGGACTGTCTAATTTTCGGGTTAAATTCACATTAACGATTTAGTTTAAAATTTAACGAAATTTAAAGAAACCATCAATCAACATTAACGAAATTAATCAAATAATCAAATAAAGATGAAAAAACAATTTATTTATCTAACGAAAACTTGAGTGATAAAAACGCCAAATACAAAGAGAAAGGTGTGTCGGTGGTGACTCGGTGGATTAAATGGGATCCAGATATTATTTAAAGAGAAAGGGAGGCGTGTAAATAGGCTGAGATAAAGGTTGTTGTTGAGAGAAAGAGAGAAAGGAGGAGGGAGGCAAGTAAAATTGTCAATAGGAGTTTGTAGTGTAATAGATGGTAAAATGACAAGCTGAGTTTATATAGTGTAGGGTTTTAGGGTTTGTTGCATAATGGAACTAACTCAATACTTGTGCCAACAATTATATAAATCGGACCAACAATTTTCTCAATACTTGGCCCAACAATTGTATAAATCGGACCAAATAACCATACTTGGGCCCAACCGAATATGATATAATTCGGGCTAATTTTGGACTGTCTAATTTTACGGGCTAAATTCACATTAACGATTTAGTTAAAAATTTAACGAAATTTAAAGAAACCATCAATCAACATTAACGAAATTAATCAAATAATCAAATAAAGATGAATAAACAATTTATTTATCTAACGAAAACTTGAGTTATAAAAACGCCAAATACAAAGAGAAAGGTGTGTTGGTGGTGACTCGGGGGATGAAATGAGAACCGGATATTATTTAAAGAGAAATGGAGGCGTGTAAATAGGCTGAGATGAAGGCTGTTGTTGAGAGAGAAAGAAAGGAGGAGGGATGCGTGTAAAATTGTAAATAGGAGTTTGTAGTGTAATAGATGGTAAAGTGACAAGCTGAGTTTATATAGTGTAGGGTTTTAGGGTTTATTGCATAATGGACCTAACTCAATACTTGGTCCAACAATTATATAAATCGGATTAACAATTTTCTCAATACTTGGCCCAACAATTGTATAAATCGGACCAAATAACCATACTTGGGTCCAACCGAATATGGTATAATTCAGGCTAATTTTGGACTGTCTAATTTTACGTGCTAAATTCACATTAACGATTTAGTTAAAAATTTAACGAAATTTAAAGAAACCATCAATCAACATTAACAAAATTAATCAAATAATCAAATAAAGATGAATAAACAATTTATTTATCTAATGAAAACTTGAGTTATAAAAACGCCATATACAAAGCGAAAGGTGTGTCGGTGGTGACTCGGTGGATGAAATGAGAACCGGATATTATTTAAAGAGAAAGGGAGGCGGTAAATAGGCTGAGATGAAGGCTGTTGTTGAGAGAAAGAGAGAAAGGAGGAGGGAGGCAAGTAAAATTGTAAATAGGAGTTTGTAGTGTAATAGATGGTAAAGTGACAAGCTGAGTTTATATTGTGTAAGGTTTTAGGGTTTGTTGCATAATGGACCTAACTCAATACTTGGTCCAACAATTATATGAATCGGACCAACAATTTTCTCAATTCTTGGCCCAACAATTATATAAATCGGACAAAATAACCATACTTGGGCTCAACCGAATATGGTATAATTCGGGCTAATTTTGGACTGTCTAATTTTACGGGCTAAATTCACATTAACGATTTAGTTAAAAACTTTACGAAATTTAAAGAAACCATCAATCATCATTAACGAATTAAATCAAATAATCAAAAAAAGATGAAGAAACAATTTATTTATCTAACGAAAACTTGAGTTATAAAAACACCAAATACAAAGAGAAAGGTGTGTCGGTGGTGACTCGGTGGATGAAATCGAGAACCTGATATTATTTAAAGAGAAAGGGAGGCGTGTAAATAGGCTGAGATGAAGGCTGTTGTTGAGAGAAAGAGAGAAAGGAGGAGGGAGGCAAGTAAAATTGTCAAAAGGAGTTTGTAGTGTAATAGATGGTAAAGTGACAAGCTGAGTTTATATAGTGTAGGGTTTTAGGGTTTGTTGCATAATGGACCTAACTCAATACTTGGACCAACAATTATATAAATCGGACCAACAATTTTCTCAATACTTGGCGCAACAATTGTATAAATCGGAACAAATAACCATACTTGGGCCCAACCGAATATGGTATAATTTAGGCTAATTTTGGACTGTCTAATTTTACGGGCTAAATTCACATTAACAATTTAGTTAAAAATTTAACGAAATTTAAAGAAATCATCAATCAACATTAACGAAATTAATCAAATAATCAAATAAAGATGAAGAAACAATTTATTTATCTAACGAAAACTTGAGTTATAAAAACGCCAAATACAAAGAGAAAGGTGTGTCCGTTGTGACTCGGTGGATGAAATGAGAACCGGATATTATTTAAAGAGAGAGGGAGGCGTGTAAATAGGCTTAGATGAAGGTTGTTGTTGAGAGAGAGAGAGAAAGGAGGAGGGAGGCGTGTAAAATTGTAAATAGGAGTTTGTAGTGTAATAGATGGTAAAGTGACAAGCTGAGTTTATATAGTGTAGGGTTTTAGTGTTTGTTGCATAATGGACCTAACTCAATACTTGGGCCAACAATTTTATAAATCGGACCAACAATTTTCTCAATATTTGGCCCAACAATTGTATAAATCGGACCAAATAACCATACTTGGGCCCAACTAAATATGGTATAATTCGGGCTAATTTTGGACTGTCTAATTTTACGGGCTAAATTCACATTAACGATTTAGTTAAAAATTTAACGAAATTTAACGAAATCATCAATCAACATTAACGAAATTAATCAAATATTCAAATAAAGATGAAGAAAAAATTTATTTATTTAACGAAAAGAAAACTTGACTTATAAAAACGCCATATACAAAGAGAAAGGTGTGTCGGTGGTGACTCGGTGGATGAAATGAGAACCGGATATTATTTAAAGAGAAATGGAGGCGTGTAAATAGGCTGAGATGAAGGCTGTTGTTGAGAGAGAAAGAAAGGAGGAGGGATGCGTGTAAAATTGTAAATAGGAGTTTGTAGTGTAATAGATGGTAAAGTGACAAGCTGAGTTTATATAGTGTAGGTTTTAGGTTTTGTTGCATAATGGATCTAACTCAATACTTGGGCCAACAATTATATAAATCGGACCAACAATTTTCTCAATACTTGGCTCAACAATTGTATAAATCAGACCAAATAACCATACTTGGGCCCAACCGAATATGATATAATTCGGGCTAATTTTGGACTGTCTAATTTTACGGGCTAAATTCACATTAACGATTTAGTTAAAA
>JAIUZE010013030.1:0-49658 GCA_022085475.1 Heliosperma pusillum
TATCTATCCTTATCGTATCTCACATGTATATCTATATATGCATGATTTTACTTTTGTATTTCCTTCTATGTACGTTTAATGTGATATGGCTGGGAGAACCCGGATTTACTCCCCACTGATTGTGGCGTTCATGTTTTTCATGAATGAACAGGTTGCTTGCATGGATGGCTTTTTGCTTATGCTATTTTGGGTTCGGGTGTGAGCTAGCGGGCGTTGTCCCTGGATGAAACACCTCTAGACGTCGTTTAGCTAGTTGCTAATTCTATTTCGAAAATACCCCATCTATTTCGAAAATACCCCATCTATTTCAAAAATACCCCATCTATTTCGAAAATACCCCATCTATTTTGTAAGATCACTTTTACTTGTTAACCTTTTGGAGACTCCGTCTCTTTGTTATTTTCCGCATTTGGTGTGGTATAATTCGTACTCTAGTTTGTAATATATGACACTCCTCGTATTCTTTCCTTGCATGTATAAAAGTTTTTAAAACTTCATATTTCTGCAATATAATTCACATGCTTGTATGTTTTATCTTTCCGCATTCGCGAGGGTTGTCACATTGTCACGTCAAAACAGAAAAATAGTGTACAAGACAGGGTTACGAGGGATAATTTGTAGACTCATATTGTCAATTGGGTTATTTGGTTTCTAAAGCAAAAAGAGATCGAGACCTACTATGTGAAAACGTACACCAAGACAGTTAATTTAGACAATTCTTTATTTTGTACTGATTTTTATTATTTTGTACCGATACCAAATTTCCTTTATAAAGAATTTTGGAACAGATATATAATTGCTACTCCGTAAACGGTACAATCCAAACACTTTCGAAACAAGTACTATGTGAAAAAAATATACTTTGGAATTTGACTGCTAGGTTAAATAACATAATTCAGAATATCAATAACTTATATTTAATATCATAAGTGATACGAAAATTACTCCGAAAGAATAAGGTTCGTTAACTTGCAGCGGAAACAAACTATGTCACAGTCGGGCAGACTGTTGATTCTCGTTGAAACTGGAACAAGTAACAGTGATAAGAACTGTGATATGGAAACACACGGATGTAACAGTCTGAATGACTGTTGCAACGAACAGAAACACACAAACACACAAGAACACGAACAAAGGATATTTGCTCAATCTAGACCTATAGATCGAACAATGGTGATTGATACTCAAGACCTATTAAATATCAATCGAATTAAAGTTTTAAAACGCGTCAAACTATAACCAGATTTTGGAACGAAAATGCGTCGAACCGAATAACACAATTGCAAGGCAAAAGTTGAGTTTTTCTTATTGTGATTGAATAAATAAAAACTGAATACAAGACCCTCTATTTATACTAGCTATTATCCTACCTAGCTGCCTTATTGTAATCTAACCAGAATTAGGAAATAAACTAGACTCCTAAATAAACAAGGAAATAAAATACTACTATTACAATTAGGAAAACTAATAATACCGGTTTTAGGAAACCCTTTATTCAGCCTAATAATAATAATATTATCTTATTTGATTTTTACTCCGAGTTGAATTAAAAATCCACAAGCCTTGTTGAACTTTGTAACAGCCCCTACGACTGTTGCTTCGGTTAACACTGAACATCTCATCATTTTTGGATCATCCCCTCCCCCTTTGAAGAGAATTGACCTCAATTCTTTGTAACACATTCCACCTGGATCAAAAACGAACAACACAAACAAGAAAGCGATTAAGATGTCGTTTCCAAACATCCATCTTGAAAACATACTCACGCCATCTTCATCTCCTATCTTCTTATTGTTCTTTACTCTTAACTTCAGAATGTCCTCGTGCCATATCATCTTGTGCCTTCCTCCCCTCCACCCTCCGTGCACAAGTATAGACACATTGTGACGTTTCATGTTGTCAACTAAGCACATCGAGCCAGTAGATGCTTTTACGGTTGCAACATTCTTTGGTACCTGAAAATCAACCAAACAATAATCTCGACGCATCTGAAACGTGTTAGCACTGAATATATTCTTGGTGGACTAAACACATAATCCGAACCCATAGCTAAAATCGAATGAATAACACGGTTCTTGGATGTGTGTATCAAACACTTCCTCATCTCCATATTTATCAAACAAAGGTGGGCGATTGAAATCCACATAAGGGTTGATGTCGAACGGCCCAAACACCTCATTCGTTTGCTCTTCTTCAAACTCGTCCTCTATTGCTAGCATAGTTAAACTTGGATTTCTCTTACGACCAGAATGCATAGCTCGGGCTTCTTGTGAAGACATGGGCTTTAGAACGACCTTCTTACCATTAGAATACAACGCATACTCATTACTTCGCCCCATATGTGTCACATCTCGATCATATTGCCAAGGACGTCCCAAAAGAATGTGACAAGCGTCCATAGGAACTACATCGCATAAGACTTCATCTTCATAGGAGCCCATTGCAAAGCATACACGAACCTGGCTTGAAACTTGCACTTTCTTACGATCATCTAACCAATGTAAATTATACGGCTTTGGATGAACAGTGGTTGGTAAAGCTAATTTCGATACCATCTCACTAGAGGTTGCGTTTGTACAACTCCCACCATCAATGATCACACTACACCATCGGTCATTCACTTGGCACTTGGTTTGAAACAATTGGTCACGTTGCTCCATGTCAATCGGTACTGATTTGACTTGCAATGAACGAATAACCAAGGTTGTATCATATATAGGAGCTTCATAAATTATGGTATGCTCTTTCTCCTCTTCGGTCTCATTGAGGTTAAACAAACCTCCGAATGTTTCGTCTACCTCTACAAGCAAGTTATCACGAACAGCCACCGCTTCCCTCAACGTGATATTTCTTTTATTTGGACATGCATTCTGATAATGCCCAAATCCCTGACACTTAAAGCACCGAACCTTCATGACACTTTGTTCTTTAGAACTTACACCGGGTTTAGAAGAACTAGGAGTTGTAATGTTTGTGCTTACGGGTTTAACGAACAAATCTGAAGACCCATTCGAATCACCAGTCCTTAAGGACTCGGATTTTCCCCAATAACTAGGTTTGCTTACCTCATTCGAACCATATCTAGCCCTGCTTTGAGCTTCAACTTTCAAACATAGATTACATAGAGTATCAAAATCTGAATAAAGTTGTAACTACACGACATTAGCTATGTTTCGGTTTAGACCTCTCAAGAATCTAGCCATCTTTTGCTCCTCATTCTCTTCTAATTCCCCCCATTAAAGCTAATTTCTCAAACTCATCAATGTACTCACTAACATTCATTCTACCTTGCATTAAGTCTGAAATCTTACGATACAAAGTGAGCTTATATGTTGATGGTACATACCGTTTCCTTAGCTTTCTCTTCAAGGCTTCCCAAGAGGAGATCTTCTCTTTTCCAGCCCTAGCTCTTTGCGACTTCAAGTTTTCAAACCATAAAGATGCTCATTTACTTAACCTCAAAATTGCATACTTACAGCGCTTGTTATCATCAAGATCCTTGAAATCAAACATTCGATCAATCTTTCATTCCCAATCCAAATAGTCTTCAGGATCGGTTCCACCAACAAATTCTGGCAACTCTGTGAATTTGAATTCGTCTACTGGCCTTTGCTTAGGACCGGATCGTAGTCCTGTCGGCCTAGTACGTAAATAATCGCGTACTTCAGCGAGTAACGCCTCATCATCAAATTCCGTCAGTGAATCAAAATTTGTAATAGGACCGTCTCGATTTATGGAAATCAAGAGCCGAAGCTCTGATACCACTTATGATACGAAAATTACTCGAAGAGTAAGATTCACTAACTTGCAGCGGTAACAGACTATGTCACAGTCGGGCAGACTGTTGATTCTCGTTGAAACTGAAACAAGTAACAGTGATAAGAACTGTGATATGGAAACACACGGATGTAACAGTCTGAATGACTGTTGCAACGAACAGAAACACACGAACACACAAGAACACGAACAAAGGATATTTGCTCAATCTAGACCTATAGATCGAACAATGGTGATTAATAGTCAAGACCTATTGAATATCAATCGAGTTAAAGTTTGAAACGCGTCAAACAAGAACTAGGTTTGGAACGAAACACGTCGATCCGGATAGCACAATTGCAACAACAATGTTCTGTCTTTTTCTTATTTATTCAAATCTTCTAATAAGCAATACATATGACTTCTATTTATACTAGCTATTAACCTACCTAGCTGCCTTATTTTAATCTAACCAGAATTAGGAAATAAACTAGACTCCTAAATAAACAAGGAAATAAAATACTACTATTACAATTAGGAAAACTAATAATACCGGTTTTAGGAAACCTTTTATTCAGCCTAATAATAATAATATTATCTTATTTGATTCCTACTCCGAGTTGAATTAAAAATCTGCGAGCCTTGTTGAACTTTGTAACAGTCCCTACGACTGTTGCTTCGGTCAACTGTGACCATCTCATCATTTTTGGATCAATAAGTCGGTATATCAATAACTTAAAGTTGAGGTATAAAAAATGTCGGTTGGGAACATGCAGAGCTTGTATCAATGCCTTCATAAAATCGCCGTACATGATCGCACTTGACGTCATATACACCCATATTATGTCCTCCCAACTCCGTCACCGTTGACCACTAAGTGCTTTCGTCATCCGTGAAATATATGCAATTATGTTGCAAACTTTTGTCATGTGCCAGGGAAGTAGACATTGAAGAGTTATTACATACGAACAACGCTACACCACCCAAATCTTCAGTAGTGTATTCCCATTTTTTCTCTTTTAGATTAAGTTTGTAGATCTCAAAGTAGCAGTGGCGTATCTAGGAATTCCATGAAGGGGTGCAAAAAATTAAAAAATCACGTTATATTATGTCAATTGAGATCCAAAATTTTGAAATCCAAATTCGAGTTTTATTTTTAAATTCTTTTTTAGGCTATACGCCTATACGGCTATACCATTTACGTAAATAACTATTAATCATGCTATAATAGGAATTTTACATTTATTTATACTTGACTTTTTTAAAAACATAGTTTGTACATATATTAGGTCAACATAATCTGTCTAAAATAAATTTCAACATAATCTGTGTAACAATAAAAATAAAAGCTAAAATTGCATGTGCTTGGAATTGAACACATGACCTACCCTACACAACTCAAACTACCTACCACTGCACACCCCCTAGATATGCCCATGCAAAGTAGATTGTTTATACATAATGTCATAATTGTAAGTGCAATTAGGATCATCTTCATCGAGTCCATTCATCACGTCTTCCTTATAGCGTAACACCATGAGGAGATCAGTACCTGAGTGAATCAAATGTACTTTTCGTATGTATAAATAACCCGGCTCCTTGAAAATCTCATCCTCAACACACGAATAATCCATTGCTTTAACTGCCTCATGACCGTAGAATTCCTTAATGTTGAGGTCTCTTCCCATATGTGTGTGAGGGGCATTCATCCCATATCAGTAATAATAGTGAAGGGACTAGCTTATAAGTAAGTGAGCTACTTCTCCTATCACCAATTGGTTTTAGGATGTAACCTCACTTGCTTGTCGGCCGGTCTCATGCACCTAATTCTATAAGCCCGCTGCGGAGAACTCAACAAATGGTATCAGAGCCGACGGTTCGGCTTGACACCATAAGGTGCGATGTGTTGATGGTGCTCGAGATGACTCGGAGTAGCGTCGTGGTTGCGGAGTAGAACCACCGCTGGACTCTCACCCTTGGTCGACCAGAGATGCGGAGTAGCATCGTGCGGAGTAGCATCGTGCGGAGTAGCATGGTTGGCCCGACACGGGGTTGTGTCGGGTGCGGAGAAGGACCAAGTGAGGGGGGAGTTTCAGCGCACACACATGTGAAAGGGGGAGATTGTTGAGGTCTCTTCCCATATGTGTGTGAGGGGCATCCATCCCACATCGGTAGAATAATAGTGAAGGGACTAACTTATAAGTAAGTGGATTACTCCTCCTATCACCAATTGGTTTTAGGATGGAACCTCACTTGCTTGTAGCCCGGTCTCATGCACCTAATTCTATAAGCCCGCTGCGGAGAACTCAACATTTAACATTCCAATACGCAATTGCTCCATCATCATACACAACATATACATATCCATGGTCACAACATAAAAAATCTTAATACTTGTTTCCTTGAACAATACCAAAATCCACGATTGATCTCCTTGTCTAGCAAAGGCTAAGTACTCGTCCCTTTCATAAATTAACATAATAACAAACTCGTTTCGACCAGCACGAGACACTTTCAATTCAGAACAATGATTTTTGTCAAAAACTACGTAAGAAACCATTTACGATAGTCCTGAAATATTTGGCATTGGTTTCACGTAAGTTTAATATGGTTTCCAAAGATGGGAAACTAATATGAGCCTTAGCAGGGGCGGACCGGGGGGGGGGGGGGGGGGGGGGGGGGGGGTTGCACAGCACCGCACGTGCACCCCTCGGATTTTTGGATTTTTTTTAAAAAAAAGGTTTACATTAACTATGTATAGCATTTACCTGCCATTTAGGGTAAGAACAGTAGTTTGGTGTAGTGGTTAATGTCTTTGTATGTGGGAGAAATGGTGGGGGTTCAAGCCTCCATAACCCCTTTTGGAGTAGTTTATTTTTTGAAACTATATAATTTCCCCTCAAGTCCCTTCTTATTTGCTCCAAACATTAAGGGGCGTTTGGTTCGAACAATTAGAATGGAGTGGAATGGATTCTAACTCCAAGGTGGTATGGAGTTAGAACCCCATACCTTTTAATGTTTGTTTGGTTTGATGTTTGGAATGGATTGTAAATGTCATTAATATTGTTTGGTTAAATAATTTTGTTTTCTTCAACATAGATAACAACTACAATATTATTTATAATTAAAATTAACTAGTGGAGTATAAGAAATAACAACAGCAAAAATCCATATGACTCTATAAAAATTCATTTAACGTGTTTATATAATATGAAGACATCAATATATTCTAAAACTAAAAAAAAAATCCACATAAATGTTAATGAAAAATACAATAGTCTAAACAACATGTATATTAACGGCATGTACATTAAACTATGAGACAAATGAAAAAACGAATGATGATGAAGTATAGCACAAATTCTCATTTTTAACAGGAATAATCATCGCAAGCTTGCGACAGGTCAAGTATGATTAAACATGTATATGATAGCTATGTATGATTAAACATAAAGGGAAAAAATTGTGATGATATACATTATTATTACCCATAAAGAAAAAAATCTTTAAAAAAAATAATTTAAAAAAAAAGAAAAAAAAAAGTGACAAAGGAGTTCATGGGAGATATGGAGAATAGTTGAATAACAAGTACAATTTTTTTTTTCTTTTTTTTTCTATGGATGTGTGGGAATGGATTTAGAATCATGGGGTGAGACTATGGTATGAGATTTCAAGGAGTTGGAATGGATTTAGAACCCCTTAGGATTCAAACTCCATTCCAAAAGAGTTGCTTTTGCTTCAGACGGACCATTTTGGTCTGAAGTAATAAGACGCGATTTTGTAACCACTTTAGAGTTATATGTAACCACTATTGAAAACAAGTTGATCTAAGATGCGGTTACATTTTATCAAAAAGTGGCAACATAATTCCGTCTTATTTTTCAGACGGAAATGGTCCGTCTGAAATAAGAATTTGCGATTTCAAAAAGGGTCAACCAAACACTTGAATGGATGGAATCCATTCCAATCCATTCCAATTTCCGGTAGTTTGTTTTTTGAAACTATATAATTTCCCCTCAAGTCCCTCCTTATTTGCTCCAAACATTAAAATTCCAATTTCCGGATTTCGTACTTTGATTGTTAATTTCAAATTTTATTTGCTTTGACGACCAATTTCAATTCGTTCACTTTCATTTTTGTAATCTAGATTGTTAACTCCAAGTTCTCTATGATGAATTTAATTTTTCAATAATTTTGTTATAAGACTATGTTATCTATTTATGCTATGAATATTGATAACTTAGTTCTTTACTTCTTCGACGACCGATATCAAATTCAAATTTCCCAATTTGTAATTTGATTGTTAATTTCAAATTCTATTAGCTTAGACGGCCAAGTTCAATTTGCTCAATTCCAATTTTGTAATTTAGATTGTTAATTACATGTTCGACATGATGAATTTAACTATTTAATTTATCAATAATTTTTTTTTTGTCTATTTGTGCTATGAATATTTTTTTTTATTTTTTATTTTTGTCTAAGTGATAACAATGTTGTATTGAACTATTCAGAACATGAAATATGACTTGTTCGATGACATTAATTTCACTTATTTGTATTTTTCTTTTACGACCATTGACTTTTAACACAAAGAAATTTTTTACTTATTAACTTTTTTTTTTATTATACGCAAAAAAAAAATTATTTAAATGTGCACCCCCAATTATAAAGCTCAGGGTCCGCCACTGAGCCTTAGTGATGGGATTGATTAATTGAATAGTGTGATCACTTTTAGCAACCGCAACCCAACCATAAGGTGAAGCCCAACACCTTCCTCCAAACGTTTCTGGGAGGTTTGATTTGTAACACTTATTATTATTAAGATTATACATCTTTCGAGCTCAATTCAGATTATCTTTCGTGTTTTCAGCAAGCAAAAGTGATGGAAGTGCTATTGTAGCCTTCCATTGGTGCTTAATTGAGGACGAAGCATATTTCCCGGTCCGACAAACCGCAGAAAAATAAATGAAATATTCAAAAGTTTCCAACTTGAATGCAATGAAAGCAACAAGGTCGAGAGGCAATGAAGACCAATTTACAGCCATCTACTTGTAGCAAAGACTTTAGATATAACAGAGGAGTAGTAAAATTAAGAAAAGGGAAACCTACAGTAATATAACAATAAGTATAAGGCAAGTACAAATACGTTGAAATTTTTTGAGTCAACATATAACACGCAAAATGTTAATAACACAAGAAGAAATGGAAGGAGATTGGTGGTTTGTGGTGATTGTGAAGGGTGAAAAGAGAAGGTTATGGAGGAATTATTACCTCCATATGGAGGTAATGCATTACTTAGGGGAGAAGGTGGGGGAACTTTTACCCCTTAATGTAGGGACTATTACACTATAATCTTTCCTTTCTATCTCCAACCTCCATCACTCTCCTCTATTTTCTAGTTCATTTATACTCTATTACCCCGTAATAATTAACTCCATTCCAAGCGAGCCCTATGAGTAAACAAAATATAGCCACCAGTTAAATAATGTAAGAATATACGATTTGATATATTTTATACATAGGTGAAAGTTTTGTTGAACTTCAATTATTTTTTGATCATATGTAGACATATAAGATACTAATATTACATAATAACCAGTTATGCCCAATTTGTAGACATATAAGAAACTCTCCTTGATTATAAGAATTCGTCAACTATGGGTCTTATCTTTGCTATGCGTGCGTTAGTTTCTTCCATGTAAACTGTGAGTTAAGTTGCTGATTATGGCCAGAGAGTATTTGGTAGGTATTTAGGTATTGTATAGGTCGACCGGAGACGTGAGCTTTGGTTGTTCGCTATCCAGGCGGCTCCTATGTATACGTGTTTTCTCTCTCGAGTTCCTCTGATGCCATCTTTTGTTTGAAACGCTTGAATTAGATGATGTGTTCAAGTAAAGAGTATTTGGTAGGTAATTAGGTAGCTGCGTATGTCAACTCTTAGCTGAGGTTGATTAATCTATCTCATTATGTTTGTTATTTAGACAACCTTCCAAGTTAAGATGTATAATACTAAAATGGATATACTACTGGTATAAAGAATGCTGGGCTTCCCTGGGAACTTGGGCTGCCTGAGACCCACCATACCGTAGTTGCCAATGACCTACGTGGTCGTACAGTTCTTCAAGCAGACGGTTAGCTTAAAACAGGAAGGGATGTAGCAATTGCGGCCCTTCTTGGAGCCAAAGAATTTGGATGTAAATTTGTAATACCGCACCTCTATATAACATTGGGGTGTATTATGATGAGAAAGTGCCATAAAAACACTTGTCCTGTAGGCATTGCCACACAAGACCCAGTTTTGCGTTCGAAGTTTGCTGGAGAGCCTGAGCATGTTATAAATTTCTTTTTTATGTTAGCAGAAGAGGTCCTTGCAGATTTTGAGAACGTTTAAGAAGAAGAGGACAATGACCTTAAAAATGATGATCCAACAGCATTTCCGACACACAAGCAGCAAGTTAGCGCTGGAAGTCCTTACAGATTTTGATAATCTTTTAAGGTCATTTATAAAGGTCTTCCCAACGGATTACAAACGGATTCTTGCACGCATGTAATAAAATGAGGGTTTGTCACGGGAAGTGGGAGGAAATGTTGGCAATGAAGAGAATGATGAAGCGGAGGTGCAGGAAAAAGATGCTTTCGAAGAGCTCAAGAAAATGGCATCATTAACAATCAGGCCTGCCCAATTGTTGAAGACTCAATCTGCTCGTAGTATGGATTGTGGCACTTCTTTTTGCCATCAGGTTAGTCTTTAATAGACTAATTCTTAATATTTCATGGAGCAGTTACTCTTGTATGAGACATTTGAGACTGGTCAAATCCGCGTAATTCTCGTTTAATTATAAGGTTGACTTGGCGCATCCGTGTGTCAACGACTTGGACATGGATAGCCAGACACTTCATATCAAGCCAAAGAAATGACGGATTTCATTAAGTAACCGAGCCCGACTTTAGGACACACTCGTATAAGCTGAGTATGAGTAACATAGACCGTGGCCTTTATAAACCATCTTCATGAATTTCACCAGTATTGTACTTAAGGATGCTTGCAGGGACCTTCCCATTGAAGGACGAGACTTGTCAGAAGTCCATTTTCCCATCTAAATCATCATTCTTATGTTTTGCAGTGTGGTCTAGTATTTTCCGTGTTGATTATTGGCACCAGTAGGCTGCCACCAGATTTGGCAAGGACCCAAGGACTGAAGAGGTTCTTACAAAGCGTTTTCTAGGAGATGAAAATGGTAATGTGAAGGGCCTTGAATTGGTGCATGTCCAATGGGAGAAGGCTCCAGTTTAAGGAAGTTGAAGGCAGCGAAGAAATTATCGAGGCAGATTTGGTCCCTCTGGATATGAGTTTCCTTGGTCCAGAAGCGGTTTGTATCCTGAATTATGTTTTCGGGCATTCTTCTCTGGGAGCCCGTGTAAAAGTCAATTTGAAGCTCCCTGGATCAAAATTAAAGATCAAATTTTAAACCAATTTCACTTACAGCCAAGTATAAATAAACAAAAAAACAACCAGAGGCCAGCCCCTTGAATGATTTGCGCCTGATAATGCCATCATCTTCAGTGTCAGATTACTCAGATACACGCTTAATTAAGTTGTCGATCATTTCAACTTAAGGAAATTGTGTACGAACACATGGTTGCCCAGTATCGAGAAATCAGAGGCCAGCACTTTGAACTGACAAACTACAGAAAAAAGCAAGATTATCCAAGGCCGATAACAAGTCTTTAGATAAATGTTAAAAGGAGAGGGGGTGAGATACAGAGAAAACCGAAGCTTATTGCAGCAATAGATGGGCACATCAGGATGGCCTGGTGATCCATGGGAAACATCCATGCCCACATTATCGTGTGTAGTTTAGAAATAAGAGGGATAGAGGGAGTGTGCTCCACAGCCAGCATCGAGTGCTCCACAGCCAGCTGCATAAGAGAGCACATAAATAAGAAATTACAATCAGAATAACATAGCTATTGTTGATTATGATGCCACAAGTTTTCAGCATCATAATTACTAACCAACCTTCAGAGCCCAACATTGATTGATACACGACCAATCAGCTGAATATCGCAACTGAATATTGCGGTGGTTAACAAAATAATAAACAGTAATTTGTACAGTAATTTCAATTTCTTGAGACTTCTCTTAGCCTGCAAAACATATTCAAAACATCGCCTCCTGGGTTTAAAGCATCAACTTTGCTGATGTAAATCTTCCATACTTTTCTCATTTTCCTGCCCACGAATCACATCAGCAATGGCCTCCATTGTTATTTTTGCAGCAAGGCTAGATTCAAATTTGAATGTTTTTTGCAGCAAAGTCTTTTCCGGCCAATTCAGTACGCTTGATCTAATGCTTTAAGGACTGTATGATGTGCAAAGGCCAACAATCAGTTCATCTTAGGCTTGATCTGTTAGTGTGTTTTATGCATACACATTACTAAGATGCATACCCACATTTATGCAGGGTTTTCAGAATGAAGGCTAATCACGTGTATCTGAATGAACTTACCTAGTAGGAGCTACAAGGTCATGGTCAGAGTTATCGAGAAAGGCCGTCCTAAATGTTCCCCGAAAAAAAGGTGTCGTCTATCAAAGACTTCTGCTAGAAGATGAATACTGAAAAGGCAGTAATATTTGTTCCCTAATCTTGTGCTGCTACCATAATTGTTAATGTAGTGTAGAATGATTACGAGTACCTTTACATTTCAACTAAGAATTAATTCGCGAAAGAATCTGGAGAGGGATACTAATTCGAAATTAATTTAGCTTTCGATGAATTTAAACAGTGGCTTTGGATCTGTCAAAACTATTGTTCTTTACATTGGAGCCAACTGTTACCACCATTGAACAAAGCTTTAGGTCGTATACAAAAAATTGAATTACAAAGCCAAATTTCTGATATTATGGATGGCATTACTGAAGCTAATGCGTATACGTTAAGGGGCCTTAAAGCCAGTGACTCGTTAGCCTTAGACTGGCTAATAGCAGCGCCCTTGTGGTCATCGCTTGCGCCCTTAGGCTGGCTAATAGCAGCGCCCTTCAGTGACACACTTTCTGTTTTTTTTTTTCTAAAAAGAAACTATTATAAATATCAATTGGCATTGTCTGGAGTTTCATAGGAATAAAACAACCGTCTTGAATATTTACTGGTTTGTTAAATGATACGACTACTTAATACATTATTTGCTAAACAAGTTAACATTTAGAGAGCGCTCAATCATTGCAACCCAACCATAAGCTGAACCCGAACACCTTGATTCAAATATATCCGGGAGAGTGAACTTGTAACACTTATTGTTCTTAAGATTGAAGATCTTGCCAAGACATTCTAGATTTTCTTTTTTTTGTTTTCAGCTAGTAAAAGCCATGGCGTTGGTTTAGCCTTCCACTCGTTCTTTATTGAGGACACAATATGATTCCACCACCGACATACCAAAGAAAAACAAATTAAATCTTCACAAGTTTCCGATTTCATTGCTATGAGTCTATGACCACAAGAAGATCAAGAGGCATAGTAGACCAATCTCCGGCGATCTTGGCCATTTCCTGACAAAAGAGAATGGGATTGCAAAGTTTGAAGGGTAAATGAGATATGACAGCAAGTTTAGATAGCCAGGCATCACAAAACGTATCAAGTGAGGCCGATTAACCGACACAGAAAATATGAGCATTAGGTACTTTGGCAAAACACGGATTTCGATTACAACCCCATGTCACAACAGAAACATTGTGATACTCACCATCCTTCACATCCATATATATGTTTCAATAATTTGCGCAGAAGTTCATCTTTTTCATAACTTTGGCATAGGTCGAGGGAACTATCTCTGGGTTCCTTCGCCTTCACTTAGACTGTTATGACAGAAACGAGAAATAACAAATAAAGAACAATAAAGACGACAACACAGATTTACGTGGTTCACTAACGGTGTGTTAGATACGTCCACAGGGCAGAAGGGAGGAGAGTTTTATTAATGTTTGAGGAGTTACAGAGTTTTCAGATTCAGAATTATGATAACATGGCTGCTAGGGTTAGGCTTAGAGAGTTTATATACTACTCTATAAGACTTAATACAGAAAACCTAGAAAGGCCCAAAACAGACCATAGGCCCAAGACAGAGACCCCCGCATTGTCACTCGAAGTGGCAACTAAACCGATTTAAGGCATTATTCAACAAATCTCCAGGCAACTAAACAGATGTACCAGATGCACCCCCATAGATGCCAGATGTACCAGAAGAAACTCTTCTCCCTTCCCCCTCAGATATTGCCCCCTAAGGGCAATCAGATGCTTCAGATATTTAGCAAGTTTAAACAATGTTCAAACTTGCTCTGCGGAACTGGCTTGGTAAACATATCAGCTGGGTTATCAGCAGTACCCACTTTGTTCACCTTAATCCTCTTTTCATTTCTCAGAAAATGATACCTGACATCAATGTGTTTAGTTCTCTCATGATGGACTTGATCCTTAGCAAGACAGATTGCACTGAGACTGTCACAGTACACAATAGCTTGATCTTGATGTAGACCCAGATCATTAATCAACCCTTTCAACCATATTCCCTCTTTAGCTGCTGATGTCAACGCCATATACTCAGCTTCTGTAGTAGACAACGTTACTGTGGGCTGCAAAGTAGCCTTCCAACTGACAACCGAACCATAAAGAGTGAAAACATAACCAGTCATGGATCTTCTACTGTCCACATCTCCAGCATAATCTGAGTCAGAATACCCAGATACCAAACACTCTGCATCACCTCCATAAATGAGACCAACATCAGATGTACCCTTAAGATACCTAAAGATCCTCTTCACAGCTTGACAATGTTCTTTTCCTGGATCACCCATAAATCGACTCACCACACTGACAGACTGTGCTAGATCAGGTCTAGTACATACCATAGCATACATCAAACTTCCTACTGCATTAGCATAAGGAACCCGAGACATGTATGCCTTTTCTTCAGCTGACTTAGGTGCAAACGCAACAGACAGATGTGCATTTGATGCACTAGGAGTATCTATGGATTTAGCTGTAGACATGCCAAATCTTGACAAAACCTTCTGAATATAGCCTTTCTGAGATAAGAAAAGCTTCTTCTTGCTTCTATCCCTGAAGATCTCCATTCCCAGAATTTTCTTCGCTGCACCCAAGTCTTTCATCCCAAACTCAGTACTTAAGAGACCCTTCAGTTTTTGAACATCAGACCTTTTCTCTGCAGCTATTAGCATATCATCGACATATAGGACTAGATAGATGAATGAAGCATTCGCAGCCTTACTGTAGTATACACAGCAATCATACGGACACCTATTGTAGCCGATCTTCATCATATAACTGTCAAACCGCTTGTACCACTGCCTAGAAGACTGTTTCAGCCCATATAAGGACTTTTTCAGCCTGCAAACGTAATCTTCTTTTCCAGGAACTTGGAAACCCTCTGGCTGAGTCATGTATATCTCTTCCTCCAACTCTCCATGTAGGAAAGCTGTTTTAACATCTAGTTGTTCAAGCTCCAGATTCCGATGTGCAACTATCGCTAGTAGCACCCTGATAGAAGTATGTCTGACCACTGGTGAGAAAATCTCATTGTAGTCTATCCCCTCTCTTTGCGTGAACCCCCTAGCTACTACGCGAGCTTTATACTTGATCCCTTCAACCTCTGTTTCCCCTTCCTTTTTCTTGAAAACCCATTTGCATGTAACAATCTTTCTATCCCTCGGCCTCTTGGTTAATTCCCATGTCTGATTCTTCTGAAGTGACTCCATCTCGTCTCCCATTGCAGCAAGCCATTTGGGAGACTCAGTACTAGTAACTGCTTCTTTGTAGGTGGATGGTTCAGTAGAATCCGGATCCACCTCCTCAGCAACCAGAAGTGCAAAACCCACCAAATTATCTTCTTCACGACCGAATCTGTTCGGAGGCTTCCCAAAATTGGGCCTGATTGACCGCTCACGGGCCAAACTTGGCTGATTCTGAATTGGTAATGAAGAATCTGATGGTTCAGATTCTGACTGTAGTTGTTGATCTTCGTGTTGTGGTTCACTCTCATCAAGAGTGATTTCTTGCTCCACCTGTTTATCAACACTACTACTATTTGACACAGTAACAGACTTCACAGTAGGATTAATCATAGAATTTTCATCAAAAACAACATTTCTGCTTAAAATAACCCTACCCTCAGATGGAGACCAGATGCGATATCCCTTGACACCGTCCCCATAACCCACAAATACTCCCTTTCTAGCTCGTGGTTCTAACTTACCCTCATTTACATGATAATAGGCAGTACTACCAAAAGCTCTTATAATAGAATAATTAGCAGGCTTACCAGACCACATCTCAAAAGGAGTTTTGAGATTCAGACTTGTGTGAGGTCCCCTGTTTATCAGATAGCATGCTATACTAACTGCTTCTCCCCATAATTTCTTTGTTAGTTCAGCATTAGAGAGCATGCACCTCGCCCTCTCCAGAAGTGTCTGATTCATTCGCTCTGCTACACCGTTTTGCTGAGGTGTATTTCGGACTGTATGGTGTCTAGCAATCCCTTCCTTCTTGCAGAACTCATCGAACTCAGACCAGCAAAACTCCAGACCGTTATCAGTTCGCAGCCTCTTGACCTTCTTCCCGGTTTGATTCTCCATTAGTGTTTTCCAGTGCTTGAACTGACTGAAAGCTTCACTTTTGTGCTTCATCAGATATATCCAAGTCATCCTTGAATAATCATCAATAATCGACACAAAATACCTGCGACCTCCCAAAGACTCCACCCTAGAAGGATCCCAGCAATTAGAATGGATGTAATCAAGTGTGCCCTTGGTCCGATGCACTGCTTTAGGAAACTTGCTGCGATGTAGCTTCCCAAAAACACAATGCTCACAGAAATCCAGATCCTTGACCTTATGACCACACAGAAGATCTTCTTTAGACAAAGTCTGCATCCCCCTTTCGCTCATGTGACCCCCGCATTGTCACTCGAAGTTGCAACTAAACCGATTCAAGGCATTATTCAACATAGACTTTTTGGACTACGTTGATAGACAGACATAATAAGTAATAGTACGGTTTCAATTTTGAATCAATAGAAGGCCATCAGTAGTATGTACTATGTAGTCGAGCTAAATGTAGCTGATTATTCAAGTCTACCCATTTACAACGACCCTAGCTTCAATTAAAAAAACAACATATACTAGAAGTGGCGAGACTTGGAAAGAAGTTCGGGGGTACCTCATGAATTTTCCGTAAAACAAACTACTACACCGCATTCATTTACAATATAAACAAAGGGGGATTAGAGACCCCTAAACTAATTTATATAGCCGAAAAAAGGTACCTGAAGTCATAACTGAAGTGAAAATACGACTTTCCTTAATGACGCTGTTTAATTTCTTTTTATTTTAGCTTGATTGTTTACTCTTGTTTTGGTGTAATTGTTAGGGTATTGGTTACATTATGAATAGGGTCGTTGTTACGCATGGTTATGGTTGGTGACATGGTAGTGCATTCTTCTGTATGTGGGGATTATTATTTTCACCGGCACATTAGAGTTCCCTTGACAGTTACTACACTCATCATCCCTCACTATCCTTAAGTTTTGGGGTCGAATGTTACAAAATTTATTGTTGCATGTATCAACTTTCCTTTATAAAGGATTCCAAAAACAAAAAGTTAATTGTTACAATCCAAACACTTCCGAAACAAATACTATCTAAAAACATACTTTCTTATTTCAAAGTTAAATAATTTAAAGTTAAGGAATAAACAAAGTCGGTGGGTAAATTAAGGAGCGAGTAACATCACCTTTGTAAAATTGGTATATTTCACTTGTTTGGATGTCAAAAATGATAGATTAACCATCTCAACCAAAACCTTAAGGTGATGGTTGAGGCTCATATATTATAGTTATATTCTATTATGCCCCCTCCTTCGAATGTCCGTTGGGCTTGAAGAGTGGTTGGTTAGTGCACAGGCCCCCCATACCATGTGCGGGTTTTTTCCACTTGGTGAGTTTGTGAGAATATTGGGGGCTGCCAGGGTTTGAACACGTGACCTTCGGTCACTCTGGCTCTGATACCATGATAGATGAACCATCTCAACCAAAATCTTAAGGTGATAGTTGAGGCCCATATATTATATTTATATTCTATTATGCCTCTCACTCGAATGTCCGTTGGGCTTGAAGAGTGGTTGGTTAGTGCACAGGCCCCCCATACCATGTGCGGGTTTTCCACTTGGTGAATTTGTGAGATATTGGGGGCTGCCAGGGTTTGAACACGTGACCTTTGGTCACTCTGGCTCTGATACCATGATAGATGAACCATCTCAACCAAAACCTTAAGGTGATGGTTGAGGCTCATATATTATAGTTATATTCTATTACATGTCATGTCCACCAAGCTCCTTTGGCAAGTCCCAAAACTCATTTTCTATCATCGGTAAAATATATACAATTTTCTGGCAAATATTTATCTGATGAAAAGCACATAGAAGAATTGTAGCCTGATAACAATAATGCAACACCATGTAATTCTTTTATTTTTTTTCCAAATCTTGTTGGTAGGGTTGAGATTGAATAATTCAAAACTATAGGTTTGATAAACAATGTCATAATCATAATCGTCCCCCTTTTCATCTCCCACCTGCTCCTTGTATCGTATCACCATGATAAGTTCACTACCGGATTGAACTAGATATACTTTGTTGACCGCGTAGTTTAGCTCATGTCATCCTAAAATATGAAGCTGACTCGGTGAATAATGGATTGGTTTCACGAACAACATATTGAATAACTCGTTAGCATTCCAATACACATGCCTTCCTATTGAACCATGTTTGTTGATGATGACAAGTCCGTGCTACTTATTGTTTAAAGTGTTTGATTGCTTTGTGCATGGCCTAGATATGTTATTCACAGTATACAAAAGTTGGAATGAAGCTTGATGATCATTGAAGATTAGTTCTAGTCAATTGTCGTATGTCTAGTTGGTGTAAAGATGATGATTTTGAGCATAACTCGATTTGGCTGTTTTAAACAGTTTCACAAACTGTTTAAATCGGGTCTGTAGAGCAGAGAAAAACGCTGAATGTTTTTCGAAGATATTTCGTGAAATTTGGAAAAGATTTCTTAAAACAATTTTATCTTTAAAAATTTTTTTGATAAAATAATCATCTTTCAGTTGGAAAGTATTATTTTGAAAGATTAAATATTTGAAAGAATATTTTATTCAAGATTTGGAAAATATATATTTTGGAAAATATTTTATCTTTTACAATATGCTTTCCTTATCTTGTCAAACTCTCTTAATATTATTTCTATATATTTCAGAGTACATATCAGAATTACTCAACTCACCAATTTGTGCTGAAACGATTAATTTGCAAAAAGAACTGTGCTTTAATTTTATTTTCCAAAAAACCCTTTTTGCAAAATTTTGTGAGTTGTGTCTTTCTTTTCGAGTTGCTCTTGATCATCCATTTTCTAAGGATATTGTTCTCCATTGTTCAAAGTTGTGAACCATATAAGGATACAAAATATTTGTAATTTTCATATTTGTGAGTGAGAGATTTATTGGGGTATGGGGTTGTACTCGAGTCGCATGATCGGGTTGATCGTGAGGGTCTTCTTTGTAATCGGGTTGATTTATAAGGAATATATTAATAAGAGAGATATTGGACGTAGAACTTTAGAGAGTAGGTCAATCCACTTAAAAATCGTTGCGTTCTTATTGTTGTTTGATCGTTATTTTGTTTTCTTGTATATCGATTCATTCACGTATCTGTTTGAATCAGTACTGCACAAACTTCATTGTTTAAACAGTTCGCCGAACTGTTTAATTTGCCTGAGTGCTGATTCAGAACCGATAAATTCCGAGTTGTGTATTTAAAGTTTTAAAAGGTACTTAATTCACCCCCTCTTAAGTATTGGATCCATAAACTCAACACTTTCATCATGGTACAAAGCAAATACATTATCATCCTACACCGCAACGTCAACTGCCTCATTGGTGAGTATCGATGTCTATGATTAATCTCCAGGCCGAGCCACGGTTACACATCCACACCCACAAAATGTCACTATAATAGACTCATGACGACAACTTTTAGACGCTTAGAGAACAACAATCTTTGTAATAAAACCTCCCAAAAACCAAGTAATGTATATATCTCTTGTAATGTGGCGTTTAGGATGATAACCCTGAAGAACTGGGAGGTTTTCCAAAGACGGGAAAGGAATATTAGCCTTGGAGACTGAATTAAACAACTTAACATTTAGACAACGGTCAATCATTGCAACCCAACCATGAGTTGAACCCGAACACCTTGTTTCAAACGTCTCCGGAAGAGCCAAATGGTAACACTTATTCTTGTTAAGATTGAAGATTTTGCGAAGATGTTGGACCAATTTTATAGTTTTGATAATGACATGTGTTTGCATGATAATGTGCGTTACTCGATATATCATATGCGTGTAATTGTGTGCTTTACTCTTATTATAGCTAGCAACAATTATGAGAAGAAAGATCAAAGTTATGAGAACTTCAGGCATAACTTTGAGAAAGACTGTGAGACAAAGTTATAACAACTTCAGGAATAACTTTGGAAGTATATATGGAAGTTATAGCTACCCAGTCATAACTTTAAAGAAAATCACTTCAAGCAAGATCTACCTCAAACAACACAAGACTCAAGATGGAGGGTCTTTGTAATCAAGATGAAGAGATGATCCGTATACTGAAAATCTTTGTGAAGATTAGATAGTATAGGTCGTCATTCGGTAACTATTCCATTCGAGAGATTTTATGTTCAAAGTTATAGCTTTAGCCTATAACTTTGGATGATAAATGTTGATGCATGATTTTGGAAATTAAATGTTTTAAATGTGTTCAAAAGTGAAAGAGTATTTTTATATTTATCAAAAGTTTTATTAGAGAATATATTTATGAGATTCTATTGGTTAGTAATACAACTTATGGGTTGTCATGCTACCTAGGGTTTCTAATATATTCTATCTCAATTTGTTGTTAACCTAATAAGCCCACCTAGGGTTTGAGCCTCCTAGGGTTTCGTGTAAACCAAGGAATTGTGCCACCTAGGGTTGCGTGCCTCCTAGGGTTTCGTGAGCTAGCGTATTTCGGCCTATCTAGGTTGTTTCTCTTGTTTACCTAATCTAGGATTCTACTATATCTTTACAACAATATTTTGAGATATTAAAGATAAATATATTTCTATAAGATAAACCAAATAATATTTTGAGATAAATATATTTCTAAAAGATAAGCAAATATTATTTTATGATATTAAAGATAAATATCTCTCTTAAATATTATACTAGGGTTTTAGATCTACTTAGCTTCTATTACTATAAATAATCCTTCATATCTCATACTTGAGATACACGAAACACACAAGCATTACACGGCACATATACTACTTGTGTTTATTTTCCAAAATCGTTTTAAAGCAAACCTTTGAGCAAAATATTTATTATTTTTAGAGTTTGTTTTTCAAAAGAGTCGTGCATCAATTATTATCAATCGCTTGAGTGAAATACGTTATTGGATAATAGTACATCATTATAAACTTACAATTCTTTAACGAGAATCTGTGTGAGTTATATTGTACTTTCTTATTAGCGTAAGATATTATAGAGTATTTAGCGATACTCACCTTGAGTTATAATCATAGTGTTGATTATACGAGTGGCCTATGGGTTGATAATTTTTGTAATCCGTATAAAGGTACTAAAAATTATTAATCGGGAATAGTGGACGTAGGTTTCAACGTGTGAAACTGAACCACTTCAAAAATCGTGTGCCTCTGTCTACTCTCTTTACTTTTCGTTATTTCGTTACTTGCGCTTACTTTGATTAATTAATTAGTTGATTTTAATTCATAAGATCAAATAATTAATTACATATCATATAAATCGAAAAAGTGGGGCTATTTTTTTATTCTCAATTCACCCCCCTCTTTCGTATTTGATCAATAGACTCTACAATTGGTATCAGAGCCTCGTGCTCTTGATTGCCTTACAGCAAGGAGTCTGATCCATTTATCCTTTTAATTTTATTTATTTTCCGCTGCATTTAATTTTATTTTTATGGATTCCAAACATTTGAAGTGTCCCGTATTCGATGGGAAGAACTACAGTTTATGGAAAAATATGATGACCCATTTCATATAGGGTAATGATTGGGAGTGTTGGCTAATCATTAAGAATAGCCCTAATAAGATCATGCTTGGATCTGTTAATGGCACTCGCGTCGAAAAGAAAGAAGATGACTATGTTGAGGCAAATTATAAGAAAGCTGAGAAAAATTCAAAGGCTATCAGTCTGTTGCAAAACGGCATGACTCATACTGAATTTGATCGTTTCTCATCTAGTTCTACTGCCAAGGAAATATGGGATGGTCTAGAATTAGCCTATGAGGGGACAACTGTTGTAAAAAAGCAACGTATTGCATTACTGATGCGAAAATACGAACTGTTCTCTATGGAACACAATGAATCGCTTGACAGCATGTCCACTCGCTTCTCTAGTATCATTAATGAATTGAAAAATCTTGGAAAAACTTTTGACTCCGAGGAAATTGTCAGGAAGATCCTTATAAGTCTATCTAAACGATGGAGACCTAAGGTGACGGTAATTGATGAATGTAAAGATCTATCTAACCTATCTTGTCAAGAGCTACTTGGAACCCTAATGGCTCACAAGATTACTCTTGATGAAGATGAGGCAAATGATAGTAATAGCAAGAAAGTGGCTCTACAAGCCGAATCTAGTGAAAGACAAGATTCGGATCTTGAAGATGAAACGGTGTTATTTGCTAGACGTTTTAAGAATTTTTTTTTTAATAAAACACAAGGGAAGACGTTTAACAATAACACTAACAAATCTTACAAGAAGCCAACTGAGTCAAAAGGGTCACTCTCAAGTCGTGGTTGCTTCAAATGTGGGGATAATGATCACATGATCAAGGATTGCCCCACATGGAAGAAAATCAAAGACAAAAATCAACGAGACAAAACCAAGAAGGAGTTCAAGCAAGTTATGATGGCTTACTGCTGGGGAGATCTCGACACAGAGGACGACGAGTCAGAGGAAGAAGAAGTCGCCAACTTGTGTCTAAGCAACGTCATCTTGACCTAATTTCTGATAGTGACAATGAAAGCGAATCCGAGATGTGTCTTGTTGGCAACTCAGATTCAGAACCAGACTCAGAAGATGATGAAGAGGTTAGTCATCTTGAACTTAAAAAGCAAGTTAAGAATTTATCTAAGAAGCCTTAGATCAATTTGATGAACAGAGTCTTGAATTAAAAGATCTTAAGGAACAAATCCTTGACATTGCTGAGGAAAACCAACTTCTAAAGGCCAAAGCAAAAAAGCTCAAGTCTAAAGTTATGGCAACTTTTTCAGCTATAACTTCAGACATGACAAATGTTGAGAAAGAAGCTCTTGAGTCTAAAGTTATAGCTAATGAAGCTATAATCTCTGAGTTAAAGCTCAACATTAAGCATCTTCAAGCCAAAGTTATAGCTAATGAAGCTATAACTTTAGAATTGAAGAAAGTCAATGAGCTTTTACAATCTGAAGCTAAGGCAAAGGAAGTTGTTATCCTTGATCACAAGAAAGAAAACTCTTTTCTTTCTCAGCAATTGAAAGATATAAAGGCTGAATTCTCCCAAGCCAAAAGTCAACATAATGAGGAGAAACTTATCTTGAACAAACGTTTCAATGACTTTCGTGAAAATTTGAAAAAAGAACAATCCCTCAAAAGACTCGAATGTAGACCATTCGCCTTGTGAAAAAGAAATTCAGTCTTTGAAGGAATTGCTCCTACATGCACGAAAAGTTCATGATAAGTGGGAAGGAAGTCAGAAGGTCTTAGACTTCCTTACCGAACAATCTAACAATAATATGAAGATGGGTCTAGGTCATGAATGCTATAGTCGTAGAGACAATGATAGATGCAAATCCACTCCTTCTGACCGTGATTTCAGAAGAAGGAAGTATGTCAATCTTTCAGAATATCTGATTTGCAATTATTATGATCACAACGGTCATGTCAAAGATAATTGTGTCAAATATGTCAATGACAACAAAAATCAAACTAATTTTGTTAAAGAGCATGACGTGTCCAGTATTAATGAGTCTGAACCTGAATCTCAACGTGATGAAGTTAGAAATAATGAGTTCAGATGGTTTTATGACATAGCTTTCGATTACACATCTGTACCTTCAAAATCTAAACCATATGTGAATCAGAAGCAGTCATTTAAACCTAATGTTCGTCGTAACAATAACAATCACTATAATAAACCTAGACAACCCTATGCTAAGAAGAAAAGAATTGTTAGACATGTATGGGTTAGGAAGGATCAAATATATAGAGTCACTAACCACAAAGGACCCAACTTAGCGTGGGTACCTAAAAGCTGTATTTGATTCTCTTGCAGATAATAGTGAAAGAAAATAATCAATGGTATCTCGACAGTGGGTGTTCGAGACACATGACCGGAAACAAGAATCTTTTTCTTTCACTAGAGCCCTTCAACGGTGGCAAGGTCACCTTTGGAGACAACAAGAAGAGTAAGATAATCGGCGTAGGTAAGATTGGTATATCTTCTTCACATGCTATTAATAATGTATATCTGGTAGATGGTCTTAAGCATAACTTGCTAAGTATCTCTCAATTATGTGACAAAGGCAATAAACTCGTTTTTCATTCAAATGTTTGTCGCATCATAATTGAAGGTACTAGTACTGTTATCTTAGAAGGCTTACGTAAAAAGAACGTGTATATGATTGATTTAAACAAAGTCACTACAAGTTCCTTTACGTGCATGAAAGTCACTGTGGATGATTCATGCTTGTGGCACAAGAGGTTTGCACACAGTAGTCCAACAATTCTAAAGAAACTCAAATTGTGGGATTTAGTTGAGGGTTTACCCTCAATCAAATTCGAACAAGAGAAGATGTGTGACTCATGTGCACGTTGTAAACAAGTTAGATCTTCATTCAAACCAAAACGAGTAGTAAGTACAGAGCGTCCACTTGAGTTGGTACACATGGATTTGTGTGGACCTATGAAAGTCAGAAGCCGCGGTGGATCGAGGTACGTATTCGTCCTAGTCGACGACTACTCAAGGTATGTATGGCCTATCTTTCTATTTACTAAAGATGAGACTTTCGATGAGTTTGTAGTACTAATGAAGCTTGCCCAAAACAAGTATGATAAAAGGTTAGTCTCCATTCGTACGGATCATGGCACTGAATTTGATAATCAAGCTTTTATAGAATATTGTAGGGAGAATGGTGTAGGACATAACTTTTCTGCACCACGAACCCCACAACAAAACGGTGTCGTGGAACGTATGAACAGAACATTAGAGGACATGGCCCGCACTATGCTTTTGTGTAGTGGCCTTCCTAATAACTTTTGGGCCGAAGCCATTAGTACTGCATGCTATGTGCACAATAGAGCAATGATTAGACCTATTCTAAAAAAGACTCCTTATGAACTTCTAAGAGGGAGAAAACCCAATATAGCTCACCTTCGTTGCTTCGGGAGTAAATGTTTTGTCCATAATAATGGAAAAAGTAATTTGAGCAAATTTGATCCACGAAGTGACGAAGCTGTGTTTGTTGGCTATTCTAATCATAGTAAAGCTTTTAAAGTTTTTAACAAAAGAACTTTGTGCATAGAAGAAAGTGTTCATGTTGTATTTGATGAAGATAATGTGCCTGAGCAAGTTGAACAAAATGAAGAAGAAGACATGAATGATCCAGACTTTCGCCTTTCAAGGGAAGACAAGCCAGAAATCAATGAAGAAGTTATTGAAGGAATCAATGATGAACTTGATAAATCCGCAAATGACCTTGAAAAGAGAAATGAGACAATTGTTGATGATACGAATGTCTCTTCTCAAAACAAGGAAAAGGAAACTGAAGTTATAGCTGATGATGCTATAACTTTGAACCCAGATCAAGATATTGTAACGGAAGTTGTACCAACTACTTCAGCTATAACCCCAGAGTCCAAATCAGGGGGAACCAATCTTGATTCTGAATCATTTGAGGAAAGTGAAAGTTCATCAGATGATGATGAGCCTAGGAACTCTAAGAAATGGAAATATAAGAGTTCTCATCCTATGGATTCTATCCTAGGAAGTTTGAACAAGGGAGTTCAAACAAGACGAACTTTAAATAACTTTTGCTCATTCTATTCATTTCTCTCTACCATAGAGCCTACCAACATCAAAGAAGCACTTGCAGAATCCGACTGGATTGTAGCAATGCAAGAGGAGCTTCAACAATTTGAACGTAATAAAGTCTGGCACCTCGTGCCACGACCCTCTAATCGAACTGTGATTGGTACTCGATGGGTATTTAGAAATAAATTGGATGACGCAGGAGTTATAGTTCGTAACAAGGCTCGTTTGGTCGTTCAAGGTTATAATCAATAAGAAGGGATTGATTATGACGAGACATTCGCACCAGTAGCAAGACTTGAAGCTATTCGCTTGCTCATCGCCTTCGCAGCTCACAAAGGGATGAAATTGTTCCAAATGGACGTGAAGACTGCATTTCTTAACGGTTATTTGGAAGAAGAGGTTTTTGTTGAACAACCTCCGGGATTTTTGAATAGCAAATTTCAAAACCATGTTTTTAAACTCGATAAAGCGTTATATGGTTTGAAACAAGCGCCTAGGGCTTGGTACGACAGAGTATCTAAATTTTTATTACAAAACAATTTTAAAAGAGGATCTGTCGACAAAACCCTATTTCTAAAATCCGAGGGTTCTGATTTACTTGTTACTCAAATTTATGTAGACGATATTATTTTTGGTTCTACTAACAATAAATTGTGCAAGTATTTTTCAGATCTTATGACCTCAGAATTTGAAATGAGCATGATGGGAGAATTAAAATTCTTCCTCGGATTGCAAATTCAACAAACCAAAGAAGGGATAAAGATTCACCAACAAAAATATGTCAAGGAGCTAATCAGAAAATTTGGTATGGAAAACGCTCATCCAATGGACACGCCTATGGTAACTGACAAAAAGTTGACCTTAGACGAAAATGGTAAGTCCGTAGATGAGACTACATATCGAGGTATGATTGGTTCTTTATTATATTTAACTGCAAGTAGACCTGACATTATGTTCACCGTATGTGTCTGTACTAAATTTCAATCATGTCCTAAAGAGTCACATATGATTGCAGATAAACGTATCTTGAGATATTTAATTGGTACATCTAATTTATATTTGTGGTATCCACTTGAGTGTAATTTCGATCTAGTAGAATATTCAGATGCAGATTATGCAGGATGTTCTTTAGATAGAAAAAGTACCTCTGGATTTGCTACGTTTGTTGGACCATGCATAATTACTTGCGGCTCAAAGAAGCAAAATTCGGTTGCGTTATCTACTGCAGAAGCCGAATATATCGCTGCAAGACTGGTATGTTCTCAACTACTTTTGTTAAAGCAACAACTATGTGATTATGGTGTTAATGTTGGTTGTATGCCTGTATTCTGTGATAATACGAGTGCTATTATTATTTTTAAGAACCCAGCTCAACATTCTCGTACTAAGCATATAGACATTAGACATCATTTTTTGCGTGACCATGTAGAAAAGGGCAACATTAAACTCGAATTTTGTAGTACTAAAAATCAATGAGCTGACATTTTAACAAAGTCGTTAGCTAGAAGACGTTTTGAGATTTTGCGGTTGGAAATTGGTGTAATCAATAGCAATAAAATTCGTCATATTTATTTTGTGAACCTGCGTGACTGGTTAGAATAAGACGAGATTGTATGACTGTGTCCGCATATTTCATTGCTAGTATATATTTGTGTTTAATATTATATATTTTACGTGAGTATCTTGCATATTAAGTGTTTTTTGGAAATTGAATTATAAACCACATATTTGCCAAAAACCTATCTTATTCACTTTCCTAATTGAATCAAAATTCTATCCATGTATCCTATGTTAGCCGAAATTCTCAACCAAAATCACCTAACCATATCTTTTTATTTACCAAATCCTATCCTTACCATATCCCCAAAACTAATTACCTAAGATTCCTTTTCCTACCAAAATTCAAAAAAAAAAAAAAAAAAAAAAAAAAAAAAGAAATGGACTCTAAAGAGCCGGCACACCCATGTGTCAAGTACAAAAGGTACAAAAACCAATACTTTTCATAATTACCCATCACTTTCACCATCAAAACACTTCACCAAATTTTTAACTCTTTCTCTCCTTCCTCACGGCACCCCAACAACAACAAACAAAAAAAAAATTACCCAACACCTTCAAGCTTCATCCATGGCTTCCACAAGATCAAAAATCACTAAAAACCCAAACCCCAAAACTCCAAAACCTAGCATTCCCATTAATCCTTCTCCTAATCCCAAACAAAAAACACCTACCTTGAACCAAACCGAGTCGGATTCGGTCCTTGAGGGTACCAAAAGAAGAAGGTTAAATAAGAGAAAGGCTAAAGTTCTAGACGAAGCAACAACAGAAACCGTTGACACGGTTCCCGAGGTGACCACACGGATCACATTCCGAGATTTTTCGCCTCAAGAGACGGCTTCCGGGCTTGACATGCTTCGTTTAACGAAAGATGAACGAAAGCTCATCAATCGGGTTGCTAAGTACGGTATACATAGGGGTCGTCACTATCCAAAAGCTTGGTGTGAAAAATATGAGGCTTTGAGATTTTTCAACGACTTTCTCAATTTTCAAGAATGGGAAACCGTATCACGTTTTTCGGGTCCAGTTTATCCGATTGAGGTAATTCAGTTTTTCGCTTCTGTTTCTTTAACTTCCGGAGTGTTGAATGCCGTTGTTAATGGCCGATCAGTTTCGGTCTCCATGACTGATTTTTGTACTCTGTTTTTGGTTCCTGATGATGGAATCCAAATTAACCCGAGTACGTCATGGAACGAACTGTCGGACTCGGATAAGTTGGCGGTCAAGCGGTATTTTGATGTTGGAGCTACGTTATCTAGTTGTGTTTTGGCAGGGAATGTGTCCCCAAAGTTGAAGTTTTTGTTGAATTACTTGTGGAACACCATTATTCCGCGTCGTGGAGGACGGGATAAAATTTCTTGTTATGAGATGTTGGTTGTGAAAAATTGGTTGGAGGGTAATCGGGTTAATCTTCCTTTTCTTGTCTTTTCTCGTATTTCACAAACTGCTATTTCGGTAACCGAGGACAAAGTTTATTCGACCCTTGACTTACCTTACGGAATGTGGGTGTCACGGCTACTTGAGTCGAAAGGGGTTGTTGATGTGAATAGTTATGGTGTTACCGTAAAGGATGATATGTGTGACACGTTTCTAAAGTTCATGAAATTGGAAGCTTGTAGTCCGGAGTTAATGTTTATGACAAAGGGGGGTTCGGTCGGGTTGAAGCCGGTTGTGGCTGACTTTTCGGGGATCGAATCTAAGTTGGATGTGTTTATGGGAAGTGTGATGGAGCGCCTTGATGCGCAAGACAAGAAGATTGATGCGGTTGTTGACAAAATTGTCAAAACCGTGGCATTGGGGTCCACTAGCTCCACCCGTGACCATGTTGGGTCGGGTGTGAGTAGTGAGTTGAGGTCTTGGATGACGGGTGTTGATGATTAACTAGCAAGATTAGAGAGGAATGTTGTCGATATTCGACAAGAGATGTATAGGCAAAGGGATCGGATGCAATTCTTGGTGAGCCAAGGAGGTGCATTGGTAAAAAGCGGTTCGGAAATGCGTGAGGGGATGCACACTATATTTGATGCGACGAAGGCCCTTTCGTTGAAAGTTCGGAACTTTGATGTATGCCTCACCGCTCAAGCTAACCATGTGTCGACGTGCCTTGATCGTCTTTCTATTCTCGAGTACCGCACCCGACCCGATTAAATTAATCCCAACATCATCCGTCAACCCAAAATGCCTTGATCTTCTTACCTTAGCTTATTTATTTCTTAAACTACTTAACCATTCGCCCCATTTTGGCTTGTTAAACTCTATCCTATTCGGCCCAAATGGCAACTAACAATATTATTGTGGTTTGTAGTTTTTAATTAATATTTGATATTTGATTTTGCTTGTTATATATCGTTTAATATTGCGTATTTTGCATATCTATTTCTTGCCTTGGAGTATGTTATTCTAGTCATTTTATATCCTTGTTCTTGTCTTTTCAATGATGCCAAGAGGGGGAAGAATTGATATGATTTGAGTCTTTGCTTAAGCTTGCTCCTTGTCAAGACTCGTTATCTCTTAAAGTCTTTCAAATTATAACTTTGGCTAAGTTGTTATGTTCTTGCGATCAAAGTTGCTATAACTTTGGAGTGCTTTGTTGAGGGGAACCATACTTAGTCACTATGTTAGGAGAAAATCATAAGAGACTTGTCATTATCAAAAAGGGGGAATTTGTTGGACCAATTTTATAGTTTTGATAATGACATGTGTTTGCATGATAATGTGCTTTACTCGATATATCATATGCGTGTAATTGTGTGCTTTAGTCTTATTATAGCTAGCAACAATTATGAGAACTTCAGGCATAACTTTGACAAAGAATGTGAGACAAAGTTATAACAACTTCAGGAATAACTTTGGAAGTATATATGGAAGTTATAGCTACCCAGTCATAACTTTAAAGAAAATCGCTTCAAGCAAGATCTACATCAAACAACACAAGACTCGAGATGGAGGGTCTTTGTGATCAAGATGAAGAGATGATCCGTATACTGAAGATCTTTGTGAAGATTAGATAGTATAGGTCGTCATTCGGTAACTATTCCATTCGAGAGATTTTATGTTCAAAGTTATAGCTTTAGCCTATAACTTTGGATGATAAATGTTGATGCATGATTTTGGAAATAAAATGTTTTAAATGTTTTTAAAAGTGAAAGAGTATTTTTATATTTATCAAAAGTTTTATTAGAGAATATATTTATGAGATTCTATTGGTTAGTAATACAACTTATGGGTTGTCATGCTACCTAGGGTTTCTAATATATTCTTTCTTAATTTGTTGTTAACCTAATAAGCCCACCTAGGGTTTGAGCCTCCTAGGGTTTCGTGTAAACCAAGGGATTGTGCCACCTAGGGTTGCGTGCCACCTAGGGTTTGTGAGCTAGGGTATTTCGGCCTATCTAGGTTGTTTCCCTTGTTTACCTAATGTAGGATTCTACTATATCTTTACAACAATATTTTGAGATATTAAAGATAAATATATTTCTATAAGATAAACCAAATAATATTTTGACATAAAGATATTTCTAAAAGATAAGCAAATATTATTTTATGATATTAAAGATAAATATATCTCTTAAATATTATGCTAGGGTTTTAGATCTACTACGCTTCTATTACTATAAATAATCATTCACATCTCATACTTGAGATACACGAAGCACACAAGCATTACACGGCACATATACTACTTGTGTTTATTTTCCAAAATCGTTTTAAAGCAAACCTTTGAGCAAAATTTTTATTATTTTTAGACTTTGTTTTTCAAAAGAGTCGTGCATCAATTATTAACAATCGCTTGATTGAAATACGTTATTGGATAATAGTACATCATTATAAGCTTACAATTTTTTAACGAGAGTCTGTGTGAGTTATATTGTACTTTCTTATTAGCGTAAGATAGTATAGAGTATTTAGCGATACTCACCTTGAGTTATAATCATAGTGTTGATTATACGAGTGGGTTGATAATTTTTGTAATCCGTAGAAAGGTACTAAAAATTATTAATCGAGAATAGTGGACGTAGGTTTCAACGTGTGAAACTGAACCACTTCAAAAATCGTGTGCCTCTCTCTACTCTCTTTACTTTTCGTTATTTCGTTACTTGCGTTTACTTTGATTAATTAATTAGTTGATTTTAATTCATAAGATCAAATAATTAATTACATATCATATAAATCGAAAAAGTGGGGCTAGTTTTTAATACTCAATTCACCCCCCTCTTTCGTATTCGATCAATAGACTCTACAGAAGACATGTTTGATTTTTTTTGTTTTGGGCTAGTAGAAGCCATGGTGTTGGTTTAGCCCTCCAGTTGTTCTTTATTGAGGACGCAACATAAAATCTTCAAAAGTTTCCAATTTCAATAATATTGCCCAAAGAAGATTAAGAGGCCTTGTAGACCAATTTTCGGCCATCTGCTAACAAAAGAAAACATGATTTGTATTACAAAAGGTCATGAGGAACTTCACTAAAGCGATACCTCGTAGAAATTATGGAGGAAGTAAATAAAGTTGCTCCAGTATGATAAAAAAAAAGTAGATACAAGGGGTGCAAAGTTCGCAAGGGAACTCAAAATTTATTTTAATAAAACTCTCATCTCGATGACAGTGACTATCATATTCAAAATAATTCAAAAGAATTATCGTCCGCATTTTCATCTCGATGATAATAAACATTAAAACAACATTAGCCCAATGGGTAGTGTTGTAGTTTTGTATTAAACAAAAACTAAAATACAATAAAAAACTAATAATTAAAAGGCACTTATTTGAAATGAAAACGAAACTATAAAACAGTGTTTATAACCCAATCGAATCACGCAAGAATGCGCTTTCCTTAGAGTATTTCGACCCTACAAGCCTTTGGATATCACGAAATCTCTTTAGGATAAGACGATTACAACTTTGTCTTAAGGCAAGAACAAAGATCAAATAACAAGAGAGTTTTTCTTTTGCTTTTGTTTTGTCAAAATTTGAAAATGAAAAGTGAAGTGAAGTGTTATGTTTTTCATTCAATTCTTTCTTATATATATATATATATATATATATATATATATATATATATATATATATATATATATATATATATATATATAGATTTATGTGATAAGATAAATAATATACATAAATATTTATTTAATGGATAAATGCATGGGATATCACCCAAAACTACCGTCGTTGGGTTTCATATGAAACCCAAACAACACAAGTGAAATGCGCGCGGAAAAACAGAACATATATCCAGAATACTACAACCCCGATCGGGGTTTGGGTTCCCCGATCGGGGAAGTAGTCATCTGGTAACTTTTGAAAAATCAGAGACTATAAAACACCCAACCCCGATCGGGGTTAGGCCACCCGAATCGGGGATGTAGCTCTCTTGTTTTAAATGCGCGAAAACACTAAGTATAACACGTAGTAAAACCGAGTACAAAACTCAACACAGATAACAAGTCGATATAAATATACAATAAACTCGTCATTTCACATGAACTCAATATACGATTATATGAGCATACACTCCGTATTCTCGACTCACATTATATCCTTTACGAGCTCAAAACCGACTTTGACTTGAAACTCGAATGCACTTAAATGACTTGTGATCAAAATCACGAACATTATTCCTTCCCCATTTAAGTGTATCCCTTGTTTTCAATAAAACAACAAAAACAAACAAGTCTAAGAATAAATGAAAGTGTCCCAGGGATTGAACTTCCACATTAGTATATTACACATTCCAAAATATTTGAGAATCAAGGTGTCCCACGGATTGAAGCTTTCAATCCATATGAATACATGAAGATAAAATATACTTAAACTCAAATAACTCTAAAGTTACAAACTTGACACTATTGACCGCCTTGTGTCCATATTCTTTCATGAGAGTATAGGAAGCCAAGTCCAAGCCTCTTGAAGCGGCTACACTTCACACTCACATAGGTGAATCTTTCATCTTGCACCTGCAAAATGCACTTTGTCAAAGATATCATTAAGAAGTATAAAACTTCAACCTTTTCCGTGCAGGTCATGCACATACCTTCGGGATTATAACAAGTGCTTCAATTTACCACAATGAGCCTTTCACATTGAACTTAGCCTCTAAATTTGTTAGAGGGAAGTTGGGTATCTCATTGCAAAGATCATTTGGACTTTAAACCCATCCCGATTACCGAATTTACAACCAATTCTCTAGCTAATCCCTTCATCAAGTGATCAGCCAAATTATTATGTGTTCTCACGAAATAAATGGAAATAACCCCGTGAGTGATCAACTCACGAACCGCGCTATGTCTAACACCAAGGTGTCTAGACTTTCCGTTATAAACTTCACTATAGGGTTTAGCCAAAGTCGTCGAACTATCACAATGGATAGATATAAGAGGAATAGGTTTTGGCCAAACCGGAATTTCATAAACCAAATTCGTTAACCACTCCGCCTCTTTACCTGTCGCAGCTAATGCTATAAATTCCGACTCCATGGTCGAATTTGTTATACAAGTTTGTTTCTTGGAAGCCCATGAGATAGCTCCTCCACTAAGTAAGAACACCTAACCACTTGTGGATGAGTGATCCTCCATGTTGGTGATCCAGCTAGCATCGGAATAACTCTCTAAAACCGAAGGAAATCCAATGTAGTTTAAACCATAATCCATGGTTTGTTTCAAGTATCTCAATGCACGTTTTACCGTAACCCAATGCTCAAGGCTAGGATTACATGTGTATCTACTCAACTTGCCAACGACAAATGCAATGTCCGGTCTTGTGCTTGTCATGACATACATCAAACACCCAATCACTTGAGAATACTCAAGTTGTGAAATAGCTTTACCTTTATTAGGCATTAGCTTAACACTAGGATTCATTAGTGTGTTTACCGGAGAACAATTCCCGCGATCAAACTTCCTCAACACTTTCTCAATGTAGTGAGATTGTGTTAAAAAAGAACCCTTGTTCTCACGCTTGATCTTGATGCCAAGAATCACATCCGCTTCCCCCATGTCTTTCATGGCGAACCTTGATGACAAGAAGGCCTTAGTAAGGTCTACTTGACTTTGGTTAATACCAAATATAAACATGTCATCAACATATAGACAAATGATGACACCATTAATGTAATACCCGTAAAATCATCAAATAAAATAAAAAGGGAAATTTAAAGATAATAATAATAAAGTATTATAAAGAATAAAATAATAAGAACTAAAATGGGAAATTAGTAGCGGTACAACTGTTACGTAACCTAGAAATTTAATCTGACTTTGAGACAATAATCTAATAACGCTATCATCGTCAAACGGTAAAAGAATTTATAATAAAATATATTCCTCAAATTTATTTTAATAAGAGAAGAGCATTATATATATATATACATACATTTAACCCTAGTGTCGATATTAGGAGTCTCAAAATATATCGTCACGCTTCGTTTTCCGTGTCGCGGAAACCCGACACAACACTAAACAAAATCCTAACCACATCTAGTCTAGATACCTAATAACCACCCTATAGCCACGCTACATGCATGAGCCAATAACATGTTGAAGCATGCTTTATTTTGTCTCCTTGGATGCCCTCTATCCCCTTCCCCATACCCTTCTTTTTGTCTTTCCAAAAACCTCCACTCCAACACTCAATAAACCCTATAACTCAAGCTCCCACCAGAATTATTAGCTCACTCAAACACTATCAACACAAAAAAAAAAAAGAGAGATAGAGAGAAGAAGAAGAAGGAGAAGAAGAAGGAGAAGCTAGGAAGAGGATCTTGCCTATACACTAAGATCTTCACCTTGTAAGGACTAAAATACTAAAAACTTAGCATTTTATTCTCATTCAAAACTTAATCTTGAGTAAAGCAAACCCTTAAACGAACTATAAGAGTCTTCATACATGCATGCAAGAACCTATACACATAACCATCATCAAAATGTCAAATCCGGAGGTTGATAATTAACAGAATAACAATCCAACTTAGACTTGTGTTATTGCTATGAAAACATTATATGATGTAGTTCTTCCTGTCTATAACCAGTGTACAAAATTTTGTCATAATCACATGAGTCGTTTGCAAATGAAAAATCATACAAAAAGAACATGATTCTGGACAATCGAGTCTGCTAGTCCAAATGTTTGTGTCTTAAAAAGTAACTTAAAGAACTAATGAGGACAAAATTTTTTACCACAATGCACGTCAATGAATATAGAGTATATTAGGCCCTGGAATCAACTGATTTGAAGTTAAAATCTTTGTAAGATAATTAAAAACATTTTGTGACTCATATTCTGACCACTAGTTAAAGATCCGACCAATAGTACATTTTAAACCTATTTTTGGCTAACATTGTATAACATAAAAGTTTCTAGACAAAATACTAGACCTATTCGAGTTGGTTTCGTCCAAAAATATTAAGTATTTGATTTTATATGATTTTTGCAAAACAAAATGACAATCTGGAAATCTGATAAAATATTGTTCTTTAGATTGATAGTTGAGAATCTACCATTTTCGAATAGACCACTAGTAAATAAAGTTATACTAAAGATAAATTCTTGATATTTGACTATGATAAACTTTAATGAGAGACATGCATGTTGGCCTTTTGAAAACTGATATTTCGACTATTTAAACACCCGAACCAGCCCAAAACTTTCTGTGACTCGGAAACCGTCACGTTTTACTAAACAGAAATTTCAGAGGTCTTAGATTCATTTTTGGACTACTGGTATTTGGCACTTAAAGTTGTAGGACATCTTAAAGAATCCAACCTCACTAGTTTTACCCCAATAAGTTAAGTAATGAAGGAGTTATGATGTTTTGAAGTTACTGTTCAGAATCTGTAAAACCGAAAAGTATATATAAGATAAGAAACTTGTATAAACCAAGTGTATGAGCTATAAATTGTTAAACCAAAAGCACCAACTTGATAAAATACTCTTAAATATTCTGATCATGAACTTAGTTCGCTTTCTTAAGAATAAAACTTGGAACAAAACGTTCAAAATGGAAACATAACAAAAACCGAGTAAAATGCATAAAACCATTTAAACTAGTTAAGGACCGACTTGAATAATTTAGTAACGAGTAATTTATGTATATTGTATACTCCGGATTTGTAGAAGAAGCACTTTAAACTTCTAGACCAGCTCATAAGGTAAGGGAAACGCTTGTCCATACACTTTTCTTGAATTATTGAGTATTGTTTCAAATGTTATATTGTGTATAATGTTTATAATGGTGGTTATTATAAGTTTGGATTATTGTGATGAAATATTGAAAAATAATTGATGTTATTCCATCTTTTGAAGTGTTGAAATATAATAAAGGACTCGTAACTTTTAAGAGTTTGAAAACCAAAATCGTTTGATCTTTTGTACAAGTTATGGAGATGGTTAATCTCAAGAAATGGATTTAAATGTTTGGAAAGGGTTTTGATTTTTGGTTTGAACAGTTTTGGTAGAGGGGTAGGTTGTTCCCAAATAATAAAAGGGGACCTCCTATACAGAGCTTTTGGTGGGGGTTAGTTGATCGAGACCCCGTCCTCTTATCTTCCTCCTTGGGGTTGGCCCTTGGAGGGGTGTGCACACTCAGGATTTTTGGACAGTTATTGTACATGGTTTGGTGAACCCTGTCTTATCCGGACTAGGGCGAGGGAATCCTCTCCGTACGGCCTCTATCCATTACTTACTAAAGAAAGTGAAGAAATGTTTTCTTCGAAGGAAAGTGTTTTAAGATTTGGAAGGACTAACTATTTTGGATCGGATTTCCTTATTTAGAAACTTGAACTTCTCAATGATATTCTACTTTCTTATGAATTTCTAAATTTTAAGTAAAACTCTTATTTATTTATTTTTGGATTGTTTACCTTACTCAACATTATTGTTGACCCTCTTTTGTTTTTGTCCTTAATTGGAACTGCTATGACCACTATTGTGAGAGCAGATCGTGTGACAGGTAATCCAAGGAACTAGGACGTGGGAACCACGGGAGAGCGCGCGCGTTATTGTTTTATTGGAAACCCATGTTTAGACAATTATCTTTATTTTGCATCATCAAACTTATTCGCTTCCGCAAACATTTGGATTTGGTTGTAATCGGATTTTACTCTTTGGTTTTTAATTCACATGGACATTTACCCCTTTGAATTACATGATTTAAATACTTCTACTACAATTGGTTCAAATGTGACACATCCATATTCCGAATTTTACATGAAAACTCTATTTTTAAATATAACGGATTATGGGGGTGTTACAAAGTGGTATCAGAGCGGGTTTCCTTCTTGGATAGGTGATTAGATCTTCATATCTTTTCACCGCCCGTGAATCGATCGACCTAAGTAAATATTTTCAAAAAGTTTTCAAAATAATTATAATAATAATAACAATAATATATGGCGCGTGTGAGAGGAGTGTGGGATTGTTTGGGACGTATGTTACGAATTGTTGGAATCGACTTGACTGATTGAACATTATGATTGTAAAGGATATGGAAATGGTATGCAATGTTGTATGTTAATATGATTTGAAGTGAAATTGAGCATGCACATAATATGGTGTTATGGAATTGAATCTTAACTTGTGATGGTACTTGAGATGTGTAACATATTGAATTCGTTGAGATTATATACATGAGAATTTATCTTATAATTCAAATTGTAATGTGATGGCGATCATTATTGGGAATGTATTGCATGATATGGCTATTGGTTCTATTTGGAGTTGTAACAAGATGTTCAAGTTTTATTGATCATATAACTGATTGAAGCCGTAAGTTGTAAATTGTTTTAACACTAATGAATTATAGAGATTATGGATTTTGAGACGTGATATTACAAGTGAAGATTTACGTGGGAGTATAATCCTAGATTTAAATATGACAAATAATATAATTAAAATCAAATGTTGCACTACTTATTAGCCTTTGGTATTGTTTGTTGTGATGAGACTTAAAGTGGAACTATGCTAGTATTTAATTGAGGTTATAAATTGTGTAAAGAGTTTGGACAATAAGTGGGGATTAAAATTTTGGTATATATAAGAAAAGTGAAAGTATAGTAGGTATATTTGAACATTCTTTAAGGGAAATTGACTATAGGATCAACGTAATAGTACATTTTATTTAGGAACCTTAGTGTGTGGAGAATGTTCTATATGGTAAGGAGGGATATTGTTAATTAGTTGATGATATGCAAGAAACTGATGTAAAAGAGTTTACTTGAAAAGTTAGTTAGACTTTATAACAAGGATAACTTTGAGAGGAATTTGGAACTTAGGGAAGTCTGCATGACTGAATACACCTATTTGTGGTTGCTGATTAAGAAATCTTGGAAATTTATGAGATGTAGAACTAAATATTTCTTCGTAAATGGGCGATGAATTGAGGTATTGATAAGTATGTTATGGTTGTTATAATGATACGAAATTTATTGAGATATATCAGTAGATAACTTTTCTTGAAAGACTATTGTACCAATGATTCGATTTAACTTGGTGGATTATCAAGAACTATTTAGTTGAAAAAAAAAAGAACATTTACGCTATTATATTTGAGAATGATGATGATGTAATGTGAAGATCGGTAGTTTAGAGATAGCATGTGTAGAAAATAATTGACGAGAGGTATTAGATGAAAGAATCGAGGTAATATGACTTGCTCAACTGGGATGATATTTATGATGTGGATATTAAAGGTGATTGTGCTTCGAATGATGAAAAGATATTGGAATAGAGTATATTGGAATAGAGTAGGATGCTATCAAATTGACTCCACTTAACGCACTGAATGATATTTTGAGGATAAGTGTAAGGACTATATTGGATCAATGATGAAGTTGAGTTGTCGAGATGTAAATCGTAATTTATGGGTTATTAATACATTTTGGTGGAGAATTTCGTAGATTTAAATGAGAGGGTAGATACTTCTTTTGCTTTAGTATGACTAAGAAATTACATAGGTATGACATTGGTGATTTAGGTTGCAACATGACTCTGAGAGAATGAAAGCTTAGCACAAATGGTCGTGGTTCTTAATTGAGGAGAATAGTTTGAAGTAAATAGTATTAAGAGATCACTTTAATTTTGGTATACATGAGGAGGAAGAACAATTTAAACGTTTGGGATGAGTAGAACAACGGCCTAGAGTGATGTAAGTGAACTTTATTGAGGTGTGCTCAAGAACTAATTTACTTATGGTAATAGTTATTTGAATTTGCGAAAAGAGTTGAAAGAATCATCTATTGGTTTGTAATATGTAAAGTATATTTGAGGCTCGGATGCGTGATGCATATAAAGTCTGGTTTTATTTAAAATTAAAGGTAAATAGAATGAACAGTTTGTCCGAGTAGGATATATTATAATATTTGACCTCTTTGAGACGCTTTTTTTTTTAGACCTTGTGGACACATTAGTGAGAAAGATAAGTTCACGTGTTTGAGCTAGCTTACCAACCACACCATGAAATAAAAGACTTAGTTGGATGAATATGAAACATGTGGAGTGGCAAGAGATTATGTATGGGGAACAAAAAAATAGGGTAGTTAACTTTATTAAAGAAGCAGAGTAGATAAGATCCGTAATTTGAGCTTATAGATTGTGATCATGATAACTATGGGCTATATAGTTTAACTGGTCATAAAGAGTCGTTGATTAATTCTAATTAAAGAAAGGGAGAGGATATACGCCACTAGAGAAGGCAAGAGAAGGTGATGAAAACGAGGAAGAGTGTGATCTAGTGTAGAATTCGAGTGGGATTTCAATGGTGATAATTATGAGGATTTATGTAGTACACGTGGGTACAGTATGGTTATTAGGAACATACAAGCTAACTATATCGTGGATATTTATAATTATTTTATCTAAGACAATAAAGGGTGAATATTAGCTTAGACAATTATTAGCCTATTTATTATTCATGCAAAGATGGATACTTGAGTTGGTACAATGTTGGCCTACTGATTATGATATAAAATTGGTTGAATAACCTTGGATGCTTAGTCCTGATGGTACAAATGACTGTTGAGGTATCATTTGTTTGAACGGTAGTACGAGATGACGTATACACTGTTGATATTTAGTTTTAAGGAAGAATTTCAATCATGTGAATAATAATGTGAGATGTTATACATACGATTGTTGTCTAAATAACTGGGTGTGATATAAACGCTACATGTAGTAGAATGGGATACATCCATGACATTGAAATCGGTTTGAGATCTTTAAGTCTCATATGTTGAAGGAGTGAAATGAGACACTATTTGTTTAAATGATATCACCAAATATTATATCTCTATCTTTTATTGGAACGAAAGTAGTATGTTTGGAAAGAATAATAATTATAAGAAATAGAATGGACACTGGGATAGTAGCTAACTGTGTGGCGTGATCTTGTGTAGTAAGTTGGATATTTGTGTTTCCTAAGATATTAAGAACAAGCAATTACCCATATACTTGAAGGAATTCCTGTTAGAGTGTGGATTCAGTAAAGAGGCATAAGATTATGATTAATTGTGAAAAGAGAATGTAATATTGCGAGAAGTAAAAAGAGGATATGAGGCTTATATACAATTGTTCACCAAAGAGCAAGTGGAGTTAATATTTGTGATGAAGTTAAGGATATGATTAAGGATACATATTTTATGGAAAAGTAATGGACATGACCAATGGAACTTGAGTGAAAGATAGAAGTTTGACGTAGCACGATATTGATTGAGATTCTTGAGGAACACTTGGTTATTTGAGGTAACTGTTATAACAATCTGTAAAGAGTTTTCGTAGTTGTTGGAGGCTTGTAGCATGTGAAGAGATAATGTTTTAAGTAATTTATACTAAGAAGAATTTTACCAATTATAGTAATTGACCGATGGAGAAAAACTAAGGGTGAATTTTCGGGGAACCCTTATTGGCCATTTAGTGATTTGACGTCAATAGATAATGCTAAAATTACTAGAGTATCTGTTGATTTTAACGATCAATAAGGAATTTGAGATATACCTAAGTTTGTGGATGTGAGATGACGGAGAAACGAATTGTGAAGTTCTCAAATAACGGTTAATTAAGGCCGCTAAATTAATTTCAAAATGTGATACATGGAATGTTATGAGGCTTAAGGTGAATGATGTTACGACGGTGTAAATTCGAAGAATTAAGTTAATGATTACTAGAATTTCATGCGGAATTGGATTTAATAACATTATTAATAGTTGTATATCATTTGGAGATTTGAGGATAAAAATTTGTTTCTATTTGGAGGTAAAAGAGATTTAAGAGTTTTGGTTTAAAGGTGTTAGTAACTCCGCAAGAGGTTAATGGATGTTATGGAACACATGCGTATGCGAAAATTATAGGTGAAAATAATAAAGAAAGAAGATGCAATTTGATGAGGGAGAAAGTATTGAGCGTTTCTCGCGTAACTAGGGAATGGACCAGCATAGCGATCGATTATTAACCATGAGTGGGAGATAAGTTGATTTTGTTTAGGGTATCACCTAGGAAAAGGGTTATGCGATTTCGTTAGAAAGGAAAATTAAGCCTAAACCCATAGGCCAATATGAGACCTTGGAAGTAATTGAGGAGGTATTATGGTCAACCAATGACGCCCGCACTTAGGAAGTCGAGGAAACCTTGGAGCTTATGTATCTAGAACTATTTTAGCTAAATATTTGGTTACGAGGACATAACGTTCTTTAAGGGAGATGGGATGTAACACCCACCTCTTTCCCTCGTATATTAAGGAATGAGGTTATACTTGTTGCTCCTAGAGGCAAGTTTTAACTTCGAGGACGAAGTTTGTTTTTAAGGAGGGTAGATTGTAATAACCGTAAAATCATCAAATAAAATAAAAAGGGAAATTTAAAGATAATAATAATAAAGTATTATAAAGAATAAAATAATAAGAACTAAAATGGGAAATTAGTAGCGGTACAACTGTTACGTAACCTAGAAATTTAATCTGACTTTGAGACGATAATCTAATTACGCTATCATCGTCAAACGGTAAAAGAATTTATAATAAAATATATTCCTCAAATTTATTTTAATAAGAGAAGAGCATTATATATATATATATATATATATATATATATATATATATATATATATACATACATTTAACCCTAGTGTCGATATTAGGAGTCTCAAAATATATCGCCACGCTTCGTTTTCCGTGTCGCGGAAACCCGACACAACACTAAACAAAATCCTAACCACATCTAGTCTAGATACCTAATAACCACCCTATAGCCACCCTACATGCATGAGCCAATAACATGTTGAAGCATGCTCTATTTTGTCTCCTTGGATGCCCTCTATCCCCTTCCCCATACCCTTCTTTTTGTCTTTCCAAAAACCTCCACTCCAACACTCAATAAACCCTATAACTCAAGCTCCCACCAGAATTATTAGCTCACTCAAACACTATCAACACAAAAAAAAAAGAGAAGAGAGATAGAGAGAAGAAGAAGAAGGAGAAGAAGAAGGAGAAGCTAGGAGGAGGATCTTGCCTATACACTAAGATCTTCACCTTGTAAGGACTAAAATACTAAACTCTTAGCATTTTATTCTCATTAAAAACTTAATCTTGAGTAAAACAAACCCTTAAACGAACTATAAGAGTCTTCATACATGCATGCAAGAACCTATACACATAACCATCATCAAAATGTCAAATCCGGAGGTTGATAATTAACAGAATAAACATTCAACTTAGACTTGTGTTATTGATATGAAAACATTATATGTTGTAGGTCTTGCTGTCTATAACTAGTGTACAAAATTTTGTCATAATCCCATGAGTCGTTTACAAATGAAAAATCATACAAAAAGAACATGATTTTGGACAATCGAGTCTGCTAGTCCCAATGTTTGTGTCTTAAAAAGTAACTTTAAGAACTAATTAGGACAAACCCTTTTACCACAATGAACTTCAATGAATATAGAGTATATTAGGCCTTGGAATCAGCTCATTTGAATTTATAATCTTTGTAAGATACTTAAAAACATTTTGTGACTCATATTCTGACCACTAGTTAAAGATCCGACCAATAGTACATTTTAAACCTATTTTTGGCTAACATTGTAGAAACATAAAAGTTTCTAGACAAAACACTAGACCTATTGGAGTTGGTTTCGTCCAAAAGTATTAAGTATTTGATTTTATATGATCTTTGAAAAAACAAATGACAATCTGGAAATCTGATAAAATATTGTTCTTTAGATTGATAGTTGAGAATCTACCATTTTCGAATAGACCACTAGTAAATAAAGTTATACTAAATATAAATTCTTGATATTCGACTATGATAAACTTTAATGAGAGACATGCATGTTGGACTTTTGAAAACCAATATTTCGACTATTTAAACACCTGAACCAGCCCAAAACTTTCTGTGACTCGGAAACCGTCACGTTTTACTAAACAGAAACTTCAGAGGTCTTACAGTCATTTTTGGACTTCTGGTATTTGACACTTAAAGTTGTAGGACATCTTAAAGAATCCAACCTCACTATTTTTACTGGAAAACGTTAAGTAATGAAGGAGTTATGATGTTTTGAAGTCACTGTTTAGAATCTGTAAAACCGAAAAGTATATATAAGATAATAAACTTGTATAAACCAAGTGTATAAGCTATAACTTGTTAAACCAAAAGCACCAACTTTATAAAATACTCTTAAATATTCTGATCATGAACTTAGTTCGCTTTCTTAAGAATAAAACTTGGAACAAAACGTTCAAAATGGAAACATAACAAAAACCGAGTAAAATGCATAAAACCATTTAAACTAGTTAAGGACCGACTTGAATAATTTAGTAACGAGTAATTTATGTATATTGTAGACTCGGGATTTGTAGAAGAAGCACTTTAAACTTCTAGACCAGCTCATAAGGTAAGGGAAACGCTTGTCCATACACTTTTCTTGAACTATTGAGTATTGTTTCAAATGTTATATTGTGTATAATGTTTATAATGGTTGTTATTATAAGTTTGGATTATTGTGATGAAATATTGAAAAATAATTGATGTTATTCCATCCTTTGAAGTGTTGAAATATAATAAAGGACTCATAACTTTTAAGAGTTTGAAAACCAAAACCGTTTGATCTTTTGTACAAGTTATGGAGATGGTTAATCTCAAGAAATGGATTTAATTGTTTGGAAAGGGTTTTGATTTTTGGTTTGAACGGTTTTGGTAGAGGGGTAGGTTGTTCCCAAATAATAAAAGGGGACCTCCTATACAGAGCTTTTGGTGGGGGTTAGTTGATCGAGACCCCGTCCTCTTATCTTCCTCCTTGGGGTTGGCCCTTGGAGGGGTGTGCACACTCGGGATTTTTGGACAGTTATTGTACATGGTTTGGTGAACCCCGTCTTATCCGGACTAGGGCGAGGGAATCCTCTCCATACGGCCTCTATCCATTACTTACTAAAGAAAGTGAAGAAATGTTTTCTTCGAAGGAAAGTGTTTTAAGATTTGGAAGGACTAACTATTTTGGATCGGATTTCCTTATTTAGAAACTTGAACTTCTCAATGATATTCTACTTTCTTATGAATTCTAAATTTTAAGTAAAACTCTTATTTATTTATTTTTGGATTGTTTACCTTACTCAACATTATTGTTGACCCTCTTTTGTTTTTGTCCTTAATTGGAACTGCTATGACCACTATTGTGAGAGCAGATCGTGTGACAGGTAATCCAAGGAATTAGGACGGGGGAACCACGGGAAAGCGCGCGCGTTATTGTTTTTATTGGAAACCAATGTTTAGACAATTATCTTTATTTTGCATCATCAAACTTATTCGCTTCCGCAAACATTTGGATTTGGTTGTAATCGGATTTTACTCTTTGGTTTTTAATTCACATGGACATTTACCCCTTTGAATTACATGATTTAAATACTTCTACTACAATTGGTTCAAATGTGACACATCCATATTCCGAATTTTACATGAAAACTCTATCTTTAAATATAACGGATTATGGGGGTGTTACAATTAACGTGATCATCAAATTTGCTATACACAAATGTATCCGACTGATTTAGTCTATACCCATTAGATAAAACAACCTCATCAAACTTGTGATGCCATTGCTTAGGAGCTTGTTTAAATCCATACAATGATTTAATTAACTTACAAACTTTATGCTCATTACCGGGTATAACGAATCCTTCCGGTTGTTTCATATAAACCTCCTCATTGAGCTCACCATTCAAGAACGTCGCTTAACATCCATTTGATGGATCACTAAATTATTAATTCCAGCAAGTGCAATCAATAATCTAATAGTAGTAATGCGAGCTACGGGAGCATAGGTATCAAAATAATCAATCCCTTCCTTTTGTCTAAAGCCTTGGATAACCAATCTAGCTTTAAATTTGTCGATTGTACCATCAACTTTCATCTTCTTCTTGAAGATCCACTTGAAACTTAATGGCTTACAACCACGAGGTAGATCCGCAAGCACTCAAGTGTTATTCCGCATAATGGAGTCCATCTCATCATTCACCGCCTCTTTCCAAAAGGAAGAGTCATGAGACTTCATTGCCTCATTAAATGTCCTAGGGTCCTCATCAATATGAAAACAATAAGGGTAGATGTTTTCACATTCATCCCTTGAACCTTCAACCAAGTAGGTTTGAAAATCGGGACCAAAGGATTTAGCAATCCTTCCTCTCTTACTCTTACAAATTTCGGGAGTAAATTCTTGAGATTTGACATGATCACTAATCTCAATAGTTCCACTAGAACTAGGTACAAGATCCTTAGGCTTTGGTATTGAAGAGAATCTACTCTCATCAAATATCGCATCCCTGGACTCAATTACTCTGTGAACCGCAATAGAATCGTTAGGTTCAATTACATAGAACCTATAAGCTTTTGAATGCGCATCATATCCAATGAATATACAATCAATGCCTCTTTCCCCCAAGATTTTAATCTTGGGATCGGGAAGTCTTACAACCGCCCGACAACCCCAAACTCGAAGATAATTCAAGTTTGGTTTCCTTTTGTACCAAAGTTCAAATGGAGTAACATCATTCCTTTTATTAGGAATCCTATTTAATAAATAGCAAGCCATTAACATGGCTTCACCCCAAAATCTGTCACTCAAACCCGAGTAAGACAACATGGAATTAACCATATCTTTAAGGACCCGATTTTTCCTCTCCGCCACACCATTTAATTGTGGTGTGTAAGGAGGAGTAACTTCATGAATGACACCACAAGATTCAAAATATAAAGGGTCATAATATTCACCACCTCTATCGGCGCGCAACCTTTCAATCAAAAACCAATTGTTGCAATTCTTCTTTATTTTTAAAGACCTTAAACTTATCAATTGCCTCATCTTCAGAATGAAGTAAATATATGTAACAAAACCGACTAAAGTCATCAATGAAAGTCACTACATATTTTTTATTACCCAAAGATGGAGACCCATGAAAATCACACAAATCACTATGAATAAGTTCAAGCACAAGTGAGATTCTAGACACATTTCAAAATGATTGCCTTGTGATTTTTGTCAAAATACAAGTATTGCACTTATTTATGTTCATGTTAAATGATGGAATTAGACCATCTTTAGACATATTTTCCAATCTTTTATAATGTACATATCCTAATCTGACATGCCACAAATATGAAGTATCAACAATAGAGGAAGCAATAAAAATAGAACTATCTTTAGGAACTACATTCAACATAAACGTTTTATTACAAAAGTAACCAAATCGAATAAACAAACCAAGTTTTGATAATACTACTTATTAGATTCATACACTTGCTTGTAACCAAGCTTACATAAACAACTACCGGAAACAAGGTTTTTCCTAATTTTGGGTACATGAAGTACATTACATAATTTTACATTATTGCCAGAATTAAATTCCAACAATACCATACCACGACCAATTATAGGAGCAGTAGACTCGTTGCCCATATATAAGAGAGACTCATCATTCACCGATTCATAATACTTGAACCAATGTCGATCCTTGCAAACATGATTGATTGCACCCGAGTCTATCCACCATGCCACTACATCATCCTTCACATAAAATGCCTAAGAAATTAGTAGTACATAATTCACAACCGAATTAAAACCATAATCTAAAAACTGACCTTGATTAGTGGGTGGAATGTGCAATTCATTTTAAAATGCACGGTCTTTCCACAAGTCCAACAAGCACCTTTCGGTAGCTTATTTGACTCATCATCATTGGTGTTGTAGGGGCGTTTCTTCCCTTGAACTTGTTCTTGGAACCCTCTCCGTTTTCCATGATATTGACGGAAGAGGATCCCATAATATCTTTATCTTTTCCTTTACTGCCATCTTGCTCCCTTAGAGATTCCTCTATGCGCAAGTGACTACCAAGTTGAGTAGGACTCAACTCTTCCTTTTTGTGTTTAACCATTTGTTTAAAATCCTTCCATGAAGGAGGTAACTTGTCTATTATGCTAGACACCGAGATAGACTCACCCATCTCCATTTTATGTTGAGCGAATTGCCCCAAAATTCGTAGGAATTCGTTGTATTGTTCCATCACCGGTCGAGTATTGACCATGCGATAATTCATAAAATTAATGACAAGGAACTTCTTACTAATAGCATCCTCATCCATGTATTTTGACTCAAGTGGGTTCCACAAGTCTCTAGCGGACTCAACATTTTGATAAATATCAAATAAAGAATTGGACATACCATTAAGAATGTGACCACGACATATGTAGTCATCGTTTTCCAACTTGTTCCGCTTGCGTTGAATCTTCGCAAGTGTTTCATCTCTCACTATCTCCGGCATGGGAGTACTTAGAACATACACAACCTTCAAAGCAGTGAGAAGGAAGTGCATTTTCTTTTGCCACTTTCGAAAATCAACACCTTCGAACTTGTCAAGTTTCCCGAACTGGGAAGTCATGTCTCTTATCAATTCCATTTCAAATGCAGAAAAATACTCTAAGAATGTTGTAGTTTTTGTAGTAAATAAAAATTAAAATACAATTACAAACTAGTAATTACAAAGACACTAAACTGAAATGAAAACGAAACTATAAAACGGTGTTTATAACCCAATCGAATTACGCAAGAATGCGCTTTCCTTAGAGTATTTCGACCCTACAAGCCTTTGGATATCAAGAAATCTCTTTAGGATAAGATGATTCCAACTGTCTTAAGGCAAGAACAAAGATCAAATAACAAGAGAGTTTTTCTTTTGCTTTTGTTTTGTCAAAATCTGAAAATGAAAAGTGAAGCGAAGTGTTATGTTTTTCATTCAATTCTTCCTTTTATATATATATATATATATATATATATATATATATATATATATATAGAGAGAGAGAGAGAGAGAGAGAGAGAGAGAGATAGAGAGAGAGAGAGAGAGAGAGAGAGAGAGAGAGAGAGAGAGAAAGAGAGAGAGAAAGAGAGGATCATGTAAGTCCACTTTCAGTCCATGAGTTCTCTTAGAGGCCCTTGGATCTTAAAGATCAATGGCTGAGATTAAAACAAGAAAATGTCATTAGGATGGTGTTTAATCCCCCTCTCTCTCATCCCCACTAATTAAATCACTAATACATACCCAATCCAATCTCAATCAAACCCTAATACTTATACCCTTCCCTCACCCTTTTTCTCTCATTTTAACCTCCCCCACTCTCTCTCTACCTCCCCCACTCTCTCTCTACCTCCCTTATCTCTCATCAATACTCTCAAATAAAAAACCCCAAAAAACAATCCAAATATCATCAAAATTCCGGCCACCCTCCGTCCGCCACCAATAACACCTTCTGCCGTCATTCCCTTTCTCTCCCGCCCCTACCACGCACCACCTTCCCCCCACGACACCCCCACCTGCCATTTCCGTCCTCCTTCCATCTCGGCCACCGCCAACACCACCCACCCACGTCCTCCATCTTTCTTTTCGTCCTCCCACTGCCATCTCCTCTGCCGCCACCACCTTCCTCCCACGATACCCCCACCACCTCCCACCCGCCTCTCCGACCAGGCACCCCAGCTTCAAACACCGAACCAGCCATGTGACAACCCTCGCGAATGCGGAAATATAAAACAAACAAGCATGTGAATTATATAGCGGAAATAGGTAGTTTTAAAAACTTTTATACATGCAAGTTAAATAA